>JAZGTJ010000765.1:0-80670 GCA_036877575.1 Botia almorhae | reverse complement strand
GAAGTAATCTCCGCGGATATATAAACAGGAAGTAAGGTTCACTCAGCACCGGACATTGAGTTCATGTTTTGTCTCAACCCTGGTCGCTCCATTCTACGCCAACTCGACTCACGTGAGTACCGCTTAGCGGACGTTTATATATCCTCTTTGTGCGTGTATGAGAACGCGGGTTTCCGGGTGGAAATCTCTACTCCTTTGTCGGAGCGTTCTCAGATTAACTGCGTGGCTAACCTGCTCACTCGCGCACATCCGCGTTTGAGTTCTCTATCACGCTACACGGGGACCACTTCTCGATCGTTCATTTCTCGTCTTGCCTCCGTGACATTATGGGTAAACAGGAAATAATAATAAATTAACTGATACTAGTATGATTATTCATGGGTCATTATTGTAAAGGGTTATTGGCTAATTTTGACTGCAGAATGAAATGAGAACATTCATACTGTCAAACATAACAATGTCAAACATAAAAAACTTCAAAATACACAGATGAAACAGATAATGAAGAGTCTCTAAAGAGACCCACAATTTAATTAAGGCTCTGCTCTTTGTAGTGGGAAAGACCTTAGAGAGATAAATAGATCATCACTGTTTTCATCTTGTAAATAATGTCATGTAATTAGCCTAAGCATACATCTCTGTGACTCTGTGTCAATTCCCATTACTACTTATTATGTGTTAGTGTTTGTGTTCCTGTGTATGACTTACTGCCGTGAAAGAAACTCACTGTTTTCATAGACAACATTCACCTAAGGAGACAGTAACAAAAATGAATCTTGCATCATTTGCTTAGACTAAATAATATTAAATAAACATTTGATTATATCAATGATGCTTTAATAAAAACATGAGCCATACCTGAAGTGGTCTTGGGTAATGATCTAAAAAACAATATTCAATGTAATAAAAAGTACTTTAAAATCTCAAAAGCAAGTGTGCTACTTTAGTGAATCTGTGCTGATGTTCAGAACAACAGCACAAATGCGAGTGTGACATTGCTTTTATACAATAGTTGTATAAACAACTCATTTAAATCAAGTTACTTATGGTTCAGTTCACTAGTATTTTTCTATTCTAAAAACAAAAATAATTCCAAAAGAACCCAAAGTATCAAACTTAATGTATCACCAAGCAGTGTACCAAATGAAAGCCAAACTGGAACAGTCTATTTAAATGGATTGGAATGACAGCCATTCTTCTACTCTGCTCCAAGTGTTCTGTAATTCCTTCCATTCCAACTCCTTCCAGGTTTTCCAATTCCAACTCCATGCTTGATGATGAGATCACCTAGCTCTGAGCAATACTGGAGTAAGAGAAAACACAGATGCTAACACTGACCTTAACCGCTGACTAATATCCTGCTCTTAGCAAACTAACACAACTGCTCTACATCAGCTCCACATTGCTTACATACTGGATCTGGATCACAGTGAACACAGATACAAACAGTGAAATGTATTAGTGATGTTATACTAATTATCAGAAATCTTGGAATGATGCTCGACCAATCCAATTAGAGAATGAACTGCTGTAATAATTTGAAAAAGTTAACTTTATCATTTACAAAAATCATTTACACCAACTGTACTTATCTCCAGAGTTCAGTTTCTCTATGGGCCATTATGCACAAACATCTTACGTAGATTTTTAATTCAAGCACATTATATCAACCCCATTTTCATCAGTTTATTTCTGTTACTTTCATCTCTCATATGAGACTGCAGACTGAGCTCACCCTCTGCAGTAAAACAGCAGGGACATGCACAAAACTGTGATCTCACATTATGACTCAGAGGGGGGAAGGGGGGGGTTGTTTTCATTCAGTGCTAGGAGGGACCACCTCCCTTCTCCCATCTCCTTTCTACAAAGATGCTAAGTTTTTTGTGCTTTTTAATGCTTTTTCTGTGTTTAAAACAACATGACATGATTTCTTTCTTCTCCAGAATGATGAAGATATGTTCCCAGAGCAAGGTGCCTAAAGTGAATTTAGGTAAGAATCAGATTTTATTGCACTCTGAGTAGAAGTAGTACTTTGATACTAAACCATCTGTTTAGCCATTCACCAACAATTGGCCTTCTGTGTGTGTAGGTCTTGTTCTGATAAAATAAACCACTTCTTATTAAAATTGTGCTTTTTGTGTATTTACTCCAACTATTTTGTTGTGCACAGAGCCCAAAGACTATTATGAACAGTAGTACTGTTATGAACGGCAAAGCTCTCTACAGTAGCATTCAGTGGCATTTTGGATGATACTTTGCAGGCTCATTGGCTACACTTTCCACAAATCTGAGAGCTGGAGTTAAATATGGCCAGTTGTCATATAACTTTCCTCAACTACAATGCACATCACCTTACATAAACTTACATTTAATCACAAGATGTTTGGCCATATAGAGGATGCAAGCCAGCCCAGAATCTTTCACCACAGTCAGGCAGAAATGCAGTGAATTAATGCTTTACCCTGAGGCCCACTATATGGCCCAAAACCCAAATCAAACATGGTGACACAAGCCTCATCGTCATGACCAACCTTATTCGTCCATGACATGCATGAACCAATGAGGTTTGATGTTATTGTTGTGTTATTTTTAATGTTTAATATTTGATTTTGGTTTTGTATATATGAGTTGATTTATATGTTGTTTTAATTTGAGAGTGAATACTGACTTAAAGGTATAGTTCACCCAAAAATGAAAATTATTTAATCATTTACTCACCCATTTCATTCCAAACCTGTATGACTATTTTGCTTCTGAGGCTATCTGAAGGTATTTTTAAGTTTGTTGGTAACCAATCAACAGTGGCACCCACTAACTTCCACTGTATGGAAACAAAACCACTGAGACATTCCTCAGAAAACCTTCTTTTGTGTTTCACAGAAAAAAATGCATTGACATTTGGAATGATATGAAAGTAAAAGATAACAAAATGTTTAGATGAACTATCTATTATGCAAAATTCACACTGTTTCCGTGGTGTGCATAAAAAACCTATGTTGAAAATGTTAAAAATCCACTCGTTTATGTTCTTTTGGAGACTTGAATTCCTAATAAATGATGGGTTGTCATGTTTTGCATAACGTATATAAGGCCAGAAAAGGTGGCTTCTTTACGGGTAAAGTCTGCAAAAGAAACGTATCTGTTATCTGTTATCCACACACACACTTCAGAGTGCAATCAACAGGGGCTTTAAAATGGTTTGTGTCAGCCATGTCAGAGCTGCAAAAACTGCTTAGTGGCACATTTTTACCACATAGCACTGGATACATTTATGCTTATGCAAAAACAACAACAAAATCTAATCAGACAAAATTTATTCAGTGTTGTGTTGTGAATCAGGTCTACAACATGTCTTCTTATACAGAGATGGGCTCCTGTCAGTACAAAACGTTACAAAATATGCAGATGCAAAGATTTTGCCAAACTGTTTTTGGGAGAATGTGTGTGTTTTTTTTTTATATTTTCAAATCCCCCTACAAGGATTGTAAAAGTCACACACCTACATTACAGCCAGTGGTCCCCACTAAACAATGTTTTTTTGAAAATGTAATAAAAGGCTAAAAAGATTTATAGGGCTAGGGTTATGGGTTAAAAATATAGTTTGTACAGTATAAAACCCATTACATTTATGGATAAAGGTTTCAGATAAAAAATAAAGTAGTTGTGCTGTAACTGTCAGCACTGTGTGTTGCAAGTGTGAGTTTATTAGCGTTTAAATTCAATTAAAATTAAGTTAGTGTTAAAATTAGTGTCATTTATCTTAACTTGTGCTTTTAATGCATGTCAGCATGTGAGAATAAGAGCTATGTATTTATCTGCTAATGCCTCAACAATGTCGCCACGTGTTATGTGTTCCCTACAAATCGATTTATCTCTCTAGGTGAGTGGGATCTGAAGATCAATTACTGTTTTTCTCAGAGGAGACAGATGAGGTTGCCTCACTGTCAGTCACCGTGAAACAAATGCAAACCACTGAACTGGAATCAGTTTTTACAGCTTTGTTTTTTATGGTTTACCATTTGCAATAAAACAAGCTGTGTCTGTGCATTACAATTATATTTTATGTTTAATGTTTTCCCATATCACTGAATTTTTATTATACTACACATGGAACCCCAAATATAAGGGGGGAAGGGCCTCATAAATAAAACAATACTGCTTTCACATAAATAGGTTTTAATGTATGTATTGAGAGCTGAGTTGAATTATGAACATTCCCACAGGAGTCTGAACCTTGTATAAATCCATTATCTCTACAATATAAATTGCACGTCTCATCTTCCACAGCTCACAATTTTGCACAGACACTGGCCGCTTAGCATGATTAATTTGGGCTTTGAATAACTTCCCCCATTTTATCATTCCGTCTGATGGGCTTTTGTAATTGCCAGTTTGAATCAAATCACTGTCATATTCAAGACCTCATGACATGTTTGTTGGATTAACAGAAAACCTCCAATATGTCATAACAATTTTGTGCTGACACATCCTGGGCACAAACTGTCAGAAGTGCTGACAGGCGCCTGCATGAAAAGAGTGAATAATGTGGGAGCACTGCTCTTTTCTTGCCACGGCTCAGTGAGGTATGAAGAGCATTGTATTGCATTGAATCTGATATCAATTTCTGCCAACAGGTCTTTCACAGCAACAATACAGTGCACTGCAAATCTATAGTCATATAAAACTATATAAATTGTCAATTCTTGTCAAAATTGTCAATAACTATATAAATTGATAAACTGTATAAAATATTTCCATATGTCTTTTTATGCTCTCATATTAGTAGTTTCATTGAGGATGTAAAATAGTAAAACTTATAAAAAACAGCATAAAAAACAATCAGCAACCCATTTTATTTCCATAATGTGACAAATCTCACATCTCACATCAGTGAATCGGTACATTAAGCAACATAAAAAATAAAGGACCGAGCTTGATGTTGTCTGTCTGAATTGACAGGATTGTGAAATGTGGATGTTCCAATCCACAATGAATAATGTGTTTGATTTCATTTGTATCAAAAATGTTATTCATAAGTTATTAGCGGAACATTTAAAAAATGTTTGAAAGAAAAGTTTGAATAATGTTCTTATAACCAAGCAATAACATTACATTAAATACAACGTATTAAACACATTAAAACATTAAAAAAGATGTTCCTAGAACATTTAAAATAACACTTTTAACATTTTTGTTACTTTAAACTTTAGGGAAACATTCTTACAACCTAAAATTGTTAGCAGTATATGGTCCATTTTGATTTCATGTAAGTTTAATAAGAGTATTCCATATCTATGTATGGCACTTTAATGCACTAAAGCAAAGTGCATTAAAATACAATTGAATGTTGTTTTGAAAAAGTTGGTAGCCAAATAATGAGTCAACAACTTCTCTCTATCACTCTCCCTCTTTCGTCCATCATTATGCCATCTGTACCGTGCTCTGATGACAGCTGCGTGGGTACACTAAGTGATGTGTGGATTTGATCCTGTTAAATTTGGAGCCACACATTTTCCATATTGTCATCTGTGACTGACAATAGCGCTTGATTAAACATGGCGGTTGGTTTTTATATGATGTGACTGCCATAGAGGAGTAGAGATTATAGATCTGATTAACTGAGTCAGGCTGCAAAATTAAAATGAATATGAATTATCCCTCGCTGCCCTCAGATCTCATTCAGTGATCTCTGAGATCAAAAGACACTGTCAGGCTTACAGCAGTTGGTAAAGGAAAACATTAAAACAAGAAAAAAGTAAAACAACAGAAGAGAGCATTATTTTCATGATAAAATATTCAATTCATGATCAAGTGACAAACACTGTGATACATTTTTATCATTAAAACCTTGCTTGCTTTTAATATAATTGTGTATAATTAAACGATAATGCAGATTACCTAAATTAGCCGTGCGTTTTATGTTTATATACTATTCCAAATGATAAGTTCCTATAATCACAAGTATTTATAACGAATATAATTAATTTATATAATCAATACTATATTAACAGGCCCCTACCTTATTTGAGATTAACTATTGTGTTGTTCCTCATAGACTGGTGTTCCAACCTACAATAGCATTAAGCTGCACTGATGAGATTCAGAGTACTGTACTTTGAGGAACTGTAGACAGAATGTGGTTTGCTGATAGGATGAGAGAGAGAGAGGGAGAGAGAGAGAGAGAAAGAGAGAGATAGTAGGTGGAATATAATCACATATATTGTAAAAAAGCATGGGCCAGAAATACTCACAGGACTTCACTGAATTTATAGAGTTCAATCAAGTATCTAATTAGTTCATAAAGCAATAATTTCCCCAGCACATTTCAAATCACACTTTGGTGCTAAGACAAGCATATAATTACTTGTTAAATAATGTTAACTAACACTAAATTAATGTTAAACTGAGAAATGAGTAAAAATACTTTCTATGGCAATCAACAGCACGTGGAAGAGAAGGTGGAATACATGTTCAAAATTCACTGCATAATTCCCTTGCTAACTTTGACCAGTGTGCTCTCAGCTGTCCTCTGCAGCACTAGATTTATAAATCCATGTTGTCAATCCAAAATCAATACATTTGTTGGTAATGGGGCTCTTTGGTGTAAATTCAGTTTTATTACATTTGTCTGCAGGTCTAGGAGAGTGGGTGCTTTCAATACTGGTGCTTTTTCAAAGGGGTTTGTTGTAACTTTGGGCTTAACAAATGATGTGTAAAACAGGGTAGCGGTAAATAGTAGAGTGGATTTTAAAATATCCCAGTGACAGAAATCCACCCACATTACAGTGAAATTATTCACCCAAAAAGTCTAAATAAATAATTAATTTTGATGCACTAGACACACAGCACCTTTAAAGCGATTGTGTATTTTTTCTGCTTGTCAGAGAGAATCTCTGTGAACATGCAATGCATTAGATAGAGGCTCTGACCTCCATTATTAGTTTCATTTCTCTGCCCATGTGGTCTTGATAGAGGCTAATACCTAAAACCCTATAGACACTAAAGGCCAATTTAATTTTCAATATAGGTTACCTCCAGTCAATAGAATGTCACTTATCATTAACCAGGCAGGGCTTATTAATAAACACATATAGTGATTATAACAATCCACAAAGGCTATGTTTAAAAAATATTGTATATGGTCATACAATATTGATCCACCTGTTCTGAACATAGCAAAACCCAGCTAGTTTTGTTTGGTTGATATTTGGTTTCCTTTGTACTTGAGTTGACAGAAAAGACATTAATGATCAAATGATGAACATATAATGGCATCCCTCTGCCACAGTCAAACTCGAAATCTCTGCCGTTATTGTAACCCCAGCACAATTATTGCGTCTCTAAGAGACCGTGATAATATCATGAGCGGCAAGTGCGAGGCAAGATCAGCTCATTAGTTTCTCACAGGCGTCTGAGACTCTGCAATTGTACAGTAATACAGTTACAAGACCGTATCTTCTTTGCAACATTAGTTCTCCCCTAAAAGCACAAGAGAGCTCATTTTTCTCTTTGGTTTGTCTCCCCAGATGGAGAAGAAAAAATGGAAGTGATTTCAAATTTCAGAGTAGACTCAAATTAAGTAACACATGCAATATTTGGTTTAGAATCTGTTTCTCATAAAAACTGCTATGCAGTATTTGTATCTTCTGTTGAATGAATTAGTACATGAATTAGTTAACAATTAGCCACTTAATTTGCAGAGAAATATTAAAAAGCACCAATGTTTTTAATCATAAAATGATAGAAAATTAGGTTATATCTAAAACTAGTTATTTGTGGTGTTTGCTATTACGGCACAAATTTTCTGTTCACTAACCATTAATACTGGTACACATATATATGACTTATTTACAGAGCCTTGCCCATGAGCAGATCTGTTCAAATACAAGACGGAAGTGACAGCCTTCCTCCACTCAAGAGCAAATAACCTTACTTGAGGACTCTCTTCAAGGACCCTGCAGTGTGTGACAGGGAAAAATGAGCAAACCTTCTTCTCCATTTCAAATCTGTCACTTAAAACAGGCCTGATCTTAACAAAAAACATCCAGCTTTTATCATAGTGCCAATACCACACTGGCTGCAGAGTGAGCTTTGCAATTGAATCCAGCAGGTTTCCTTTTAAATCACCTTGTAAATGTCTGTAAAATTTTCTTATAAATGTCTATTGTCACATCACGTATTTCATTGCAGTTATTGCTTCTAAATGGAGATGTTTCAAGTCTCCCTGATATTGATATAAAATTCTGTTGAGGTAAACAAGCCATGAAGGTTGCTTGATGTTACTATTTACGAAATGTGAATTAAATGCTGCATTTGTAATGAAAGATGACAGGAAATTAAATGGCACATTTCACAACCAAATGAAAACATAAAATAAGTGACGCAGAGAAATAAATGGTGAAACACAAGGTGTAATTATGTTTGATATAAGGAATGAGGTTTGTTTCACAAAGAGGCTTATAATGGAGCTTTCTGTTGCCTTTTCTATATATTGTTCTAAACAAGCAAACAAATACAAAAGACCACAGGCTGATAGTATAACATAATAGCTCAAAAGAAAGGAAGGAAAAACATGCTGTGCAATATACAATGTTAGCAAATATAGCTTTCTTAAAAGCAATGCACCCAAGACTAATATATCTGTCATATATCTGTACCAGGTGCTGTGGTCATGGTGTGCAGAGTAAGCTATTTCTGTACCTCTTTTGGGCATAATAAAAAAATAATGGGTATAGATGTGTCAATAATGTAAAGACAAAGTCATTTGAGTAATATATGCACAATTGTACATTTTCTATAGTAATTGGGATTGTTTTCTGTGCAAAACTTAGAATTCTGGGATGCTGCTAGTGGTTACTAGGGCGTTGCTATGTAACTGCTATGATGTTCAGAAATGTTGATAGTGTTGTTAGATGGTTGCTAGGATGTTATGAATGATTCAAAACAGCATTCAAGCTAGCAAGGGCAAGCTAACAAGGAGGCTTAAACACATTCTGAATAGCCACAACATTAAAAATGTGTTACTTCTGGATAAAAAAATAGAGAAGATAAGATTACTGATTATTTTCACTAGAACACCACAGCAAGATTTTATAGATATTTATATAGACTAACAGAAGCGCATCTCTTCCGATGTAAATCAATGAACAGCTTGGTCATTGTTAGATGTCCATGTAAATCAGTCAATATCAGCCCACAATACACCTGCCACACACATGTGATCAGATAGAAAAGAGGGAAAATGAAGACAACGAAAGAAAAGGGGAATGAGGAAAGCTCAAAAAGTATAACATTTGAATGGCGTATACAAACAGAGATAACAGAGACATGTTGAATGTGAGAGCTTATATCCTTCTATTATGTGATGTCAAAGAGCTTCTGACGCATATTGATCTTTGAGACTCATCATTAGATAAGGGCTATAGACAGGCAAACAGCTTTTTGCTGCAGAGGAGGTGCAGATAGACCTCCTTTCTGTTGCTAGTCAAATTTCACATGTTCGATTTATCCTCAAAAAATGAGTCCGTTCTGATGAAAAGGGCAAATAAACACTGGTTCTGCTGAAGATCAAAAAAGCATGCATATTCTTTTTTGAATGACAAAAGCATTCATATTTTCTGTTTACTGATGTCCACACATTTCTGCAGAATCTCTGACTCACTCTTCAATCACTTCACTTGAAAGACATGTCCTTTCTGTCCCTTTTCTTTATGTATATGATCCCAACAGACCATCTCTGAGCACCATGATGCCACATACTTCCAATGAAATAATGGTAAAATGTTGCTAGTCTATCTGCTTGTCTGTCAATCTCTTGGCACAAAGAAATAAGTACCTTGGAACATTTAGTTTTATAGAAATTGTTTACTTCTTTAAGAAGTAAAAAAAAATGTGCTAGATAAATCTGTTATTTAGACACTGTTCTTGTATATTAACAGGTTTTCATTTGCATTATGGGGCAAACAAGTGTCTTTTGCGAAAAACACTATGTGGATATTTGGGAAATAATGAGCAAAACAATTTCTACACAATTTGTGTTAAATCCTTTTGATTGGTCCAGTAGCAACCTCTCAAATCACCTTAGCAACCGTCTAGAAATGCCCTAGCAACTATACAGCCATTTTTAACTTTTTCTCCACCTCCGAAAATCCTGAGGTAAGTAAAAGCTTGTGACACTAATCAGGGTTTGCAGGAGCTGAAGAGAAAAGCATTTTCTAACAGGGAAGAGGATCTCAATCATACATCCCATTTCTTACCCGTCTAACACAGCACATCATTCACAGATAGCATATCTTTGATCTTCCATTGGCGTATTAGTGCGGCAGTCACTTGTAATTTTCGATTCGCTGAACATGTCATGATCCAGCTTACCCAACTTAACTGACATATATTACAGAGGAACATCTAGCCATTTCATTTAAAACTGTACTGTCATGATGGGACACTGGAATTACCTTCATAAATGTTTTTATTATGAAATATGTCTTAGTTGACATTTAATATACTACTCAATTGGCAGTAATTGGCTCAATCTATGAGTGGCTGAAAGAATATAACGAGTATAACGTCATTTGTGTTCATTCACTTCTGACTGTAACACACACACAATAGAGACTCACAGTTTACCCAGCTGACAATTACTGTCTTTGAGTATATTTCCCAAAAGGCTGAAGCCATTTTCACTCCCTAAAACCAGGTGCTTGCAAAGCATTACTGTACTGATGTTCCTCAAACATTCTGGTGGAGGTTTGTTGTAAACCCCGAACTCTAATTATCAAACTTCAATCTTCAACAAAAAAACAAAAACCTGCCATCCATTAAAGATTTAGGCAATACACTTTTGGTGTCCACTCTTTTATGCAGCCTCTGAAAAAGAAACTGTACAGATGGTCAACATACTTTCAAATGTTCTCTTTATCTTCATGAAAATTAAGGTGCTGTTGACATTTTTCTTTCCTGTAGCTTAATGAGTTTTCTTACATTATGGGCTCAAATCCACCTGATAAATTGTATAAATGCACTGTAAGCTGCTTTGAATAAAAGCATCTGCTAACTGCCTAAATCTTAGCTTTACATTAGAAAATCATGTTGACAGATGAGAAAAATGCATGTCTAATGAGTTTTATTGATGAAGCCTTGTCCTCATGTTTACAGAAACATTATCACTGTAGGTAGAACATTTATGACATAAGCTTTATACCACAAACATACACAAGGCAGTTAAAGAGTATGTGACCCAGATGAGGACACTGCATGCCTTTACTGACAAATAAATCAATAGCTATCAATAAAGTAGCTCAAGTCATCACTTTGGTCAATTGGATAGGTGCAGTAATGATAATAAATAAACACTGGAATGCTGAGTAGAGGCTTTATGTTGTAAGGAGAGAAATTGAGAGAAATGTTTGTTATTCTTTAAATATGCAAGTGTTGCTTTTGGTTGTAAACAAACTGTCTTTGAAATTCACGCATCAACTTTAAGACCTGATATCCTTGAGATACTTTCAACTTTTTCAAGCTAACGGTCAATTATTTAATAAAGAGACAGAACAGTGACTGAGTGTTGCATAATACTGTCTAGTATTATCAGCATGTGTAGTAACAAGCTAATAATGTATTTACATATTTTGATATGATACATTAGTGTTGTACATAGTCATATAGTGTGGTACAGCCTGCTCCAAACTTGCTACAGGAACAGGTTTAGTGTGTCTAGTGTTTGGGTTGCACTGCTTTCAGACTTTGTTGGTTATCTGTTACACTGTTGTATATAATCAGCAGAGAATTATAAACTGTCATACTATCTGTCAACTGTCAAACTGTCATTATAAAAAGTCATACTGAATATATAAATCCATAGACCCTCACTCATACAAAGATGTACCATGGTAAGCACTTTCAAAACACTATAGTTGCTACAGTTACTGTTACTACTGTAAAACATTAATATGTGAGCTCCTTTAGACACCATAAGAAGCTTTTTATTTATGTCATATTGTATGTATTTATAGTTGATTACAGAGGTGGATAATACCAAGTTACTGGTATTATCTGTTTTACTGTAACAATATTTACTGTAACAATATTTCTATTAGTTATGATACTTTACTAGGGCAAATGTTTATGCTCAGATTAATCAAATGTATTAAATACTGATTAAAGTAATTAAGGTCATAATTTCCAGTCAATCTATGTTATGTATCTCAATCTTTGCATGATTAACATTTGGGAGAAAAGGAGTGATAGGCAGCACAGTGGACATTTGTATTACGAAATAAGATCAACGCAGCGTGCATTTGCATCTTTTGATGAACTTAGGTTCAAGCAATGTTCTTATTGTCTACCCCGCCCTCCTTTTATCAGAAAGGAAATAAGGGGTTTGTCTAAGAGACATTTGGCTTTCTCGCGCACCCCGGTAGAAACACGAGCATCTGGAGGCTTGTGGAACATCGCGCGGATCATGCGCGCACCTTGGAGACTTCCAGCGCGTACATGAAGGCAAGGATGGAGACATGGCAAGCACAATTCTCCATATCGTGAAGTCAGTAAATTAAAATACTTATGTTTCATTCTCGAGGGCTTTAAAGACTGCAGGATCCTGTCCTTGAGGAAAGCGTGGTGAGTGGAATCAGCTTGGTTTGATAATTTAGTATGCAATACGTTTTGCGCTCGTGATATTTGTTGGATAAAAATCAAGTACACGTTTTACTGCTGCGTCGACAGTGTGTCATTTTTGCGCAACAGTGTTTTTTTAAATGGTCGAGAAATTTCCAAATAATATAAAAACAGTTGTACATGTAAAATTCGCTTCGCAACGTGTTTTTAAGATTTTTTCCAATTGTGAAACGATTAAAATGACGCAAAATTGCACGCACATAAATGCCACATGCATGATAGATGATTTGTAGATGTACAAACAGACTAGAAAACCATTTTCTATTCGAATCAGGTGTGCACGTCTTTGTGCAATCCAAATACATATCTCTGTTGTACATATCTCTGTATGTTTTATATGTTGTTGCTTTTAAAAAAACTAATAATAGTTTTTGCATAGCCAAATCTGTATTTTAGCATGAGGTTTATTCCAAAGGGATCTGAGGCTGTAGTGGTTCATAGGCTGTGCCCCTTGCAGACCACCAATAATTCATCCTCTTTCTTCTAACAAGATTCCCCCTGTCTCCAGCCTGACTGTGTGCCATGGGGACAATATGCCAATACAATTCAGAAGAGCTAAATCATATAATAAGACATTTTTATAAGTTATGAGGATGGATAATAATGAGGTGGACGCTCATAGGGACGATATTGTTGATATTGTTGCCCCCTGTTGGTTAGTGGTGATTTAGAATATTTGCCATTTACCATTTACCACTGTCTAATTTCTTTCCATGTTACATAATTTCTTACCCATCACATTGAATCAAACTCTGCTTATCTGAGCAGGCGCTACAGCACTTAAATATAGAAATTGCTTTACACATGGGGCTGAGGGAGAAAGAGAGGGGGAGAGGAATGGAGACATAGATGTGGAGAGCAGCGAGAAGAGAGACCAGTGAAGCAGCGAGTTATGAATTATGTAAGGTTTTCATCTGAATTTATGTGAAACCCTCATGCCAGCTTGAGTTGGTAAAAAAAATGCCTCTTTTGTTTAGTACAGTCCCCCTTCGATTTACAACAGTGAATCTGTTGTATATCTATCAGTATTTAATTCCCAGATCCATTTCATCATTCCAAATTCATATGACTTTATAATCTGAATTACAAAAGAATATGTTAGGAAGAATACCTGAGTTTTCAGGTAGGTAAACAAGGAGGAATGCTGTGTGCTATAATTGTCTTGGATTATACATCTTTATGGATTATGGATGGATTATACATCATCATTTTATATCTTTGAGATTTAGCCTAACATCTTATTATGTGTTTCACGAAAGAACAACAAGAAAAAAAGAAAAGTACATGAGGTGAACTTGTACTTGACATGATGGTCAATTTTGATCTCTTTAAATGTCTTTAAATCATGCATGTTACATAGAAATATGTAATGCCATAGATTTTGAACTATGTTGTGTTTCATCAACAGTTTTTCATCAGTCTTTAGTGCTATGTTATTTTTAAATTTACAAATTTGTGTGTCTTTACACAATCTGTTAATCTAATGATTTTATGGTGTTTCACAGTTTCACTGTAGCTGAAGAAAATGGATCCTTCTCCAACAAGGCAGCACGGTTCAAAAAAGAGGGTTAAAATTCACCCCAACACAGTCACGGTGAAATACGACACACATTTTCCCCAGCCAGGTGATGAGGGCTATGACGATGCCCCATCGTTTGAGGACTTTGGAGCGTTCATGGACAATCACCCCAGTAAGAGATTGGTGTCAGAGAGCAGCCACGGTAGGACTTTATTTGGCACTATGGATTCTCAACCCAGGCCCGAGCAGAGAGATAAAGGGGTGGGCAGTCAGCTTGCAAGCTTTGGCGAGGCCTCTGTCTTGGCCTCGCGTGTCACCTGGGGTGCCCTTTTTGGAGCAGCCGTTGCTCACGGCTGTGTGGCCCTCATCACGCGCCTGGCGGCCGACCGCTCCAAAGTGCCATCATTAGAGCTCATCTTTATCCGCTCTGTGATCCAAGTGTTGTCCATACTGGTGGTCCTCTACTACAAAGAGGCTCCCTTTGGGCCAAAGGGCTATCGACTGCGTTTGTTCTTCTATGGAGTTTGCAACGTCATCTCAATTACGTGCGCATACACATCCTTTGCGATCGTCCCTCCCAGTAATGGTACCATCATGTGGCGGGCGACCACCACAGTTTTCAGTGCCGTCCTGGCCTTTCTGCTTCTGGATGAACGTCTTGGTTACACTGACATAGTGACTGTAATAGGTAGCCTTTTTGGTCTGTGCCTTGTCATGATCCCCAACATTGCTGATGAAGAGGAGTCCCCTCTAGGTTTCTGGAAAGAAGCTTTTGGGTATACCATGACTGTGATGGCAGGACTTACGGCTGCTCTTTCCATGATAGTATACCGAGCCATTAAAGAGCGCGTCAGCATGTGGACGGCCCTCTTCACGTTTGGTTGGACGGGCACCGTGTGGGGGGCATCGACTATGTTTATCATGCAGGAACCCATAATTCCATTAGATGGCGAGACCTGGGGTTATCTCATTGGAATCTGCATCTGCTCCACTGTGGCATTCCTGGGTGTCTACTACGCCCTCAACAAGTTCCACCCTGCTCTGGTCAGCACCGTGCAGCATCTGGAAATTGTGGTAGCCATGTTTCTTCAACTCATCGTGCTGCGAATGGTTCCATCTGTGTATGACGTCTTCGGTGCTCTGGTAATCATGATCAGTGTGTTCGTTCTAACGGGCCTCAAACTGTACTGGGTGGGCAGGGCCATTCGCCAGGACTACCAGGAGATCCTGGACTCACCGATCAAATGAACGACATATGCACTGAGTGTAATATGTGTGCATGAAGGGCATGTATATGTGCGTGTGTGCAGTGTTTACTAGCCCTTTTGTCTTACAAATGTTCAATCTTTGAATGTCTGGATCTTTAGTATTTATTTTCAATCGTGTCATTAGAGGCATGCCATTGGTGTAATGTCTTTGCTAACTGTTGATGTGTGAAAATAAAACAATGATCTATAGTGGCCCTCCTGATAGGATTGATTTTTTTGGTGCCACCGATGAAAGAATAAGATGTGGTAGTCTTTATAAAGCAGATAAAACTAAATCTATAAATAGTATGACCAGATACCGTTGCACAAAAACATAATTCAGTTTTAAAGAAAACTAAACAGAACATTTGGTTTCTTTCTTGTGTTTAATACCCCAGCGGTTGTCATTTTTAGGCAGCATATTTTGCATTTGATATTAAGTGGAGACTGAGCACAGCAACTTGTTTATTGTACAAAGGTAAATGTCTTGATGAAACATTAAACAGTATTATTTATTTATTTTATTACCATAATAATAGTTTACCAAAATAAACACAAAAAACATGTTTATTCTTATTGTATAGATTACCCAATAACCTTTTTTGCTATATATATATATATATATATACACATGTATATATGTATATGTATATGTACAGGTTCATTCATATTTAAAGTGATCAAAAACCCTTGGAAAATTGTTAACTGTAAATTACCTCATATTGATTTTTGTCAAGTATGTCAAGGCAATCAGTATTATCTTCACCTGAGTGACAGAGGAATTTGTGCCTGGAATTAGATGTCATGGTACATCTTATCTCATCAAACTTGACATAATACCTCATTTGATATGATTATGCAACCACAAATGATGTATTATAAAGACAAAAGATATTCCAGTTTTTGTCTAAAGAGATTATTCACTCAATCAAAAATTAAAATTATCATTATATGCTGTGTAACACAAAATATGATATTTTGAGAAATAGAAATGTCTCAGCTGTATTGTCGATACAATAGAAGTTAATGGGTGCCACTGTTGTTTGGTTACCAACATACTTCAAAATATTTAGTTCTCTAGAAGCAAAAAAGTCATACAGGCTTTGAAAGACATTAGGGTGAGTAAATGATGGAATCATTTTTAGTTTTGATTGATCTATCCCTTTAACATCAGAACGCTTAGCACATTGTCCAAATATTGCAGACAAGCACTCACTGATATTCAGTAGGGCTGATTATGTTGGTAAATGTCTGACACTGTTTCATCATCATTGCTGAAGCATCACCATTGCTCCAGTGGGTAATATATTCACTTGGATCTCATGAAGAGCAGTTGGCTCACAGGGTTGCTGTTTTTAAATCAGTCATGTCATGATCATATTTGACCATAATATGACCGTAATATGACCAAAACATTACACTGAAAACAGCCCCACTGTAAATATGCTCAGCTGCTCTGCTTCTGTTGTTTACTAGTGCCCATTTGAAGAGGATATTTCATTTTATTCCTTTCCCCACACCTGCCATAAAAGGTTATATTTAAGATCATTTCAATTACAGTGCCCCTCAGGCATATTAAAGCTATAGCCGTGATGGAAATGCAGTTTTGCTTGTTGGCAGGGCCTGGAGATATTTTTAACACATTTTTTTAAATGAGGAGCATAAGGATACCACAAGGTGGCACTTTAGAGGCTTTGGGAAAATGTATTTATTTCTTAAAGAAACAGTTCACCCAAAAATTATATTGCAAGACTTACATAGCCTATGTAAGTCTATATAATAGCTTTGTGCTGTTATTTGTACTAAAGAAGAAAAGTCATTATTCACTAAAAATATTGTCCTTTTCTATAGCTTTCAAATCAGATCAAATTTTGTTACTGGCATCAGCAAACATCATAGTTCTTATGTGTCTCATGATAAAAATTTACATCCAGCCTGGATATTTTTATATTTTTGTGTTTAACTGGAGAAATAACAGCATTTAGATTGAGAACAACATGAATGTGAACATAATTTAATGAAATAATGAAATAATTACAAAAGTTTGGGTATTACACACATGGTATATGTAAAATACCTCATTCGATGATCAGAATCCACATAAGATCAAATACAGAAATTATTACATTTTTGGGCAAGAAACAGTAGGACTTAAATAGTGTTTATTTTATGAATTTCCATCTGTAGTTTGATGCTAAGCAATAATAGAAACATATTATAAAATACAATGGTTCAAATTATGTTCTCACACTATACGGCTCTAAAAACCACTTTCGCTCTTTGTGAAATGTTCTTGGCATTGTTTTTCTTATGAATTTAAATACACCAGAGCCTGTTGATTGAATAAACATTATACTTTCATGTCATAATAAAAGCCTATACCTTCATTCTCCTCTCACTTTCATTCAAGTGAGTGAAATTGTGAGGCTGCAGGGCTCTCTGTTGTTAATGAGGTTCTGAGATTAAGGACAGGAGGGGGTATGGGAAGCGTTCAGTAGTACAAGCGCACAAGTCCATCTGTTGGTGCAGGAAACAGATTGCATCCTGCAGTGTGTTGTGCACCCCTCTAATGGCTCTATCAGCCATGTGTAGGGGACTTTGTATGTGCCCATAGAGTACTTCATTCTGCTTAGTGTTTTTGTGTTTTAAGGTAAAAAACTGATTCAGAACATACTGTCATTATGCACAGCAACATATTTTATTTTATATGCATTGGTGTCCAAACATCTAAAACCACCAATGAAAATGCTTTTATTTTGCTTTTTTCTTAATTAATACAGAACAAATTATTTATTCAGCATTCCAGTTTAAGTGAAAAGTTGAGAGGAAAATTTACAGTTATTTTTGAATTTCTTTTCTTGAATGGTCTCTTTTAGTTTTTATGACAGAATGTGCTTGAGCTGGAATGGACCTGATGATCCATGTTCTCCCAGCATGATTTGAGAAAGTTCCAGAGAACATCTTGTGTGCCGTAATGGAAGCAGATATAACTGTCCTAATGTACAAACAAGTCAACATATAGACAGATATTGATTAGTAAAATTCAGAATATAATTGTAGTTCTCATTTTACATCATTTGTTGATTTACATCTGATGGTCATGTGTTGTCTTCTGCGGTATGATTATGCAACAAGTAAGGTTATTTCAGGTCAATTATTCACAGTTTATTATTAAGGTTTGACCAAGGAATATTTTATATCAGACATAACATTTGAGTAGATTTAATTAAAAATTAAAATTTTTGGCATTTTTGTTATGTAGTATAAATATCATACATAATGATTAGTCTTTTTATGTTTTTTTATTGAATTTAAATACATTTACAGTTCATTTTCATACATTTTCAGCGTAAAAAATAATAAAAGCAGAAAACGAAATTATTATAAAGTAGAAAATATATGATTAGTTAAATCCAATATTCTAATCTAAATCTAATGTTCTCTTTTCTAAACATACTACTGTTATTTTTTATTGATTAATATGTTGTATTTAAATGCACATTTAATTGATTAATAAATAAATAATACAAATGTATTGTTTTGTAAATAAAACAGTTGACTAAAAAAAGTTTATTTAAAATTTAAACATTAAGCATGAGCATGACCTAAAACCCCACATTGCCCAAGGCAGTATGCAGCGGCGTGTGGGTCGACCGGGACAGACATGAGCACTAACCAATAAGGAAAGAGTTCTCGCTTGGATAACCACTGGGTGAACGAGAAAGCTCTAGCGCCGCCAGCGCCGCCTTGTACAGCAAGTTAGGTAGCGCAGTAGTGAGTTGGGTAGAAGCGTTCACGCATCTCACGCTGGATGTATTGGGAAGCCCTTCCCTTGAAATATTCACAGCGAATATGTAGATGAAAAAACACGTCTGTAATCTATATACTGCTCACCATCGAGTGTGTGCTGCATACACAGCGAAAGAAACGTAGCCAAAGCTGCAGATAGGATCATTCAAAGGTAAGATGAAAATATTTCTTACAGATTTAAGAGTTTAAAGCCTGGTTGTAGCGTATAAAGGCTAAAGCAATGAATCAGATGGGTTAACTGCTTTGAAATGAGCACTATCATAATGAAAACGTTAAAGAAATGAAAGATTTCAAAAGTTTTGGATAAGTATAATTGTCTTTTTTATTGTAGAGGCATTGTGGAAAGCTTGTGATCAGGCCTAACTCTGCTGTGATTGTAGGACAAACTGTATTGCCTGTGATGTTGCACAATATAGATCGTTGTAAGGAAATGTAAACAGTCAAAGAAATCATTTCTTCGTCAACACTATATTCAACAGGTTATTATGAAAGGCGTTAATTTGGGTTTGCAGGAAAATAAACCAGTGTTAGAATAAAGGTTTTTACACTTAGGCTTTGCTAAAGGAATTGTTCTATTTGATTGTCGTAAGCATTTATTTTATAGTTTTACCTGTTACATGTCTTTCCTTATTGCTGTAAAGTTTAAGAATTTCATTTTTCGTTTTTATCAAGACAATACAACTGCTTTTTATGTTTTCATTTGCCTTTACTTTGTTATACTGTGATCACTTATTATGTCATGGCATAGTAACCCTATAGATTAACTCAGGTTTTGTTAAATCTAATGGTTACCCATGTTTTTTGTTTTATTATTGCTTTGACATTTAGGTGTGAGTTACAATCAAATTGAAAGAATGTTGAGATTGGCATTCTTAAGCTTTGGTTAGATTGTGTGATTTTTCTCAGCAAACACACAAGTGTCTCGCCAACATTATAGTGACAAGCTAGCATTTGTATTTGTATACTTTTGTTTGTTTTGTTTCTTTTAATTGTTAGTGTGTCACCATTGTTTATAGTTAGGGATTTGAACAAACCTCTAACCTTAAACTGTAACTCTTGTGGCAGTGTTTGTGCTACAGACATTAATCATTGTTCAATTCATTCATTCTGTT
This sequence comes from Botia almorhae, assembly GCA_036877575.1. Taxonomy (NCBI): domain Eukaryota; kingdom Metazoa; phylum Chordata; class Actinopteri; order Cypriniformes; family Botiidae; genus Botia; species Botia almorhae. The sequence continues at coordinate 60,307 of JAZGTJ010000765.1, read as the reverse complement.
GGGCAGAGGTGTGCTGTTCTTCATTTATTGATCTAACTTTAAATTTACATCAAAAAAGTTATGAAAAATTCCACAGACTTTTATTAAATGAAGGAATTAATCCATATCTACAGGCCTAATATCTTCAAGACTTTTGGCTTTAAGACTTGGCTTTTTAGGCTTGGTTAAGTAAGCGACATCCTAGCAGCCACCCAGAACACCTAGGCAACCGCATAGCAACATTGTTCAAAACTTCTCTGAACAGCAACGCTACGCAGCGGCAAAAACCCACAACACCGTAGTATTGAGGTGACTTTTTATAGGCAACACCACTAAGGCCTTGTTTTAAAAGTGTATAAAATGTGTGAAAAATGTAAAAGTTTTTATGTAATATTTGGGGCGGGATATGTTGTCTTGAGGATATATCATGTTCTGCGTCTCCTGTTTGTGTCTTGTGGGGTGCAACACATTGCCCTGCAGAAATCTTCACACATCATCTCCTGTCAGCCAATGTGCTGCTTGGTTCCTCCCTAACCTGCCTTTATTCATATACGTTGCTATATTTTTACACACACATGCATACACACCTTCTCCAGCGGCTTGATCTGTTTCATGCCTGTGCTGTTAATATTCCCCCCTCGTGTGCTGTGCATTGATGTGTTTTATGTTTATCTGGTGGCATGGTTAGGGTAAGGCCTATACATTATCTGAATTACAGGGATGTGCAGTCATAACTACTGTTATTTGATTCTCCACTGTTTTCTTATTACAGTAACCCAGTATTCACTGTCTGGGAGCTGGTCGAGATAAAGTAGCCGAAAAGCTTCTCTGCATTTTTTTTGTTGCTTTTTCCATGACCTCACAGTTGTGTGTATGTTGTATATATGTTTGGGGCCTTGGGCTTGTTGCAGCTGGTGAATAGTGCAGTTTCTGTAATTATTGTCACACTGACAGGTCTCTCCACAGTCTCTCATTAAGTTAAAAAAGAAAAAGAGCTTGAGAGCAAGCTCAAATGAATGACTGAGAGACATTTTGTCTGAGGCTCTGGATCCCACTGAGCTGAGGGGGCCCCCGATCAAGGAGAAAGAGTTGGTGGGGAAATGGTGAAAGCAGCTATTTATATTTTGTCATTTCCTCCCTCAAAAGTGAGTCACCCCATGAGTGGGATTCACAGAGATTGGACGGTATATCTGTGGTCTGCGGGGACTCTTCTCTCTTTCTTCACTCTGCTATCCCCAGACATACATCTGAAAGCACAGCGCTCTCTTTCAGTCCTCATGACCCCCTGCTCTCAGAGCAGCACCTGCTGTTCAGACGCCTGTGGTGACGTGGCATTGATTTGCCGCACGTTTCTTTCTTTCGCTGCTTTTGTTGATGCAGTGAGCCAAAAGTTACTACTGTATTACGTTTCTGGGTCTTTAAGGGCTTTCAAGTTTGCTGGCACTGCACTTGGCCTGAAATAAGGATTTACTGTCTTAGGTTTCAACACCTTTGATTATATACCATGATAGTGATTGATAGAAATTGATAGATATTCATTTGCTATGGCACTTCACAGGGTACTTGTATATTAAAACAGTTATTATGTTTTTGTTAGTGTAGTGGATGTAGTTTTGGAGATCTCCAATGCCTAAATCCTGTTTTATGCCGGTACTTCTAAATATGCAAGCCTGATTCCTTGCATCACTGTACTCTAAAATGCATTAGCAGCATAATTTATTATACTTGAAGGTATCTTGCCAAAAAAGCAATTTGAAAGCATTGGTGTAAATCTCCTTTCTTTGTGTTCAGTTTATTCTTTTGGGTTAACTACTGTTATGGCAGAGGAAAATGTCTTGCTAAGTTAAGCAAAACGCAAACTGTGCGATTTTGGCCACAATTTGGTCGTCTGAGACCAATTTCGAAATCCTATAAGATTCCTATAATAGTAGGCCAAAATCTGTGGTCTTTCAAGGCTGGTTTGTCGATTAATGTCCATTGTGATCAAATTCAAAATTCCCCATTTCCCTGGCATTGTCAGAAGATTTGAACCACTTTCCTGCAGTGTGACTTCAAATTAAAAACCAGTAGGAGCACAGATCTAAATTAGTGCTAGAGATTTTTTTGGCTAGCCACAGTTTCAATTCTGCGTGTGAATGTGGCTCACTGTTACAGAATGTCTTACAGATTGATACATAAACTCCAGATGGGTCGTCTTTGTGTTTATTTTTTCAAATCTTGACTGTCATACAGTATGACATTATTGGCAACTGATATCACACAGTGTGACGTGGTTTAAAGCTCTGATCATGCTCGAATATTGTAAATACATCCCCTCAGCAGAAAAACACTCTCAAAGCGTAATGTTTCCACCTCCATGTTTGATGGTGGGGATGGTGTTCTTGGGGTCATAGGCAGCATTTGGCCTCCTCCTAACACGGTGAGTTGAGTTGATACCAAAGAGCTTGATTTTGGTCTCCTCTGACCACAACACTTTCTCCCAGTTCTCCTTTTAATCTTTCAGATGTTCATTGGCAAACCTCAGATGGGTCTGTACATGTGCTTTCTTGAGCAGGGGGACTTTGGGGCGCTGCAGGATTTCAGTCCTTCACGGTGTAGTTTTACCAATTGTTTTCTTGGTGACTATTGTCCCAGCTGCCTTGATATCATTGACAAGATTCTCCCATGTAGTTCTGGGCTGATTCCTCACCGTTCTTAGGATCATTAAAACTACACAACGTGAGATCTTGCATGGAGCCCCAGACCAAGGGAGATTGACAGTTATTTTGTGTTTTTTCTATTTGGGAATAATCGCACCAACTGTTGTCACCTTCTCACCAAGCTGCTTGTCAATGGTGTTGTAACCAATTCTGGCCTTGTGTAGGTCTACAGTCTTGTCCCTGAGATCCTTGGACAGCTCTTTGGCCTTGACCATGGTGTAGAGTTTAGAATCTGATTGATTGCTTCTGTGGACAGGTGTCTTTTATACAGGTAACGGGTACTCCCTTTAAGAGAGTGCTCCTAATCTCAGCTCGTTACCTGTATAAAAGGGGGATTAAATACTTATTTCACTCATTAAAATGCAAATCAATATAGAACTTTTTTTAAATGAGTTTCTCTGAATTTTTTTTTTGTTATTCTGTTTCACATTGTTAAAATAAACCTACTATTAAAATTATAGACTGATCATTTCTTTGTCAGTGGGCAAACGTAAACATTAGCAAGGGAACAAATAATTTTTTACCTCACTGTAGTTGTCCATGAAGAGTGAAGCATCATTACTTTTTTTTTTTGGAGGTGTCTGCTAGTGTGTATAATATGCTTTTGATGACCAACCACACAGAACAACAAAACTTACAACTGACATTTTGATCACTTAAAATGTCAGTCAGACATGGACAGTCCTTTGTATGTTTAGGTCTGGCTACGTAAGGCTACCTGAAATATATGTACGGCTCAATGGCTCAGGGCGGCAGGCATTTGAAGGTAATTGCATCACCCTCTTGTGTTAAGCATTGCGTGCATTGCCTTGACTAAGAATTCACTTCTGTGTTTGTTTACTTTCACATAGTATGTTTTTGGCTTTAGATCACAAAAGCAAAGTTAAAAAAAAACTTGAAAGAGTGGAACTGTGTTTCAGGAAACTGCTGCAATACTCAAATCTGCCCTCAGTTACCCAACACATGTTTCTGTTCTCCATTTCTCATTAATGATGCTTGGTTGAGTGGTTTTATATGGGCTTACCCAAGCAAACGCAATGAAGTCAGCAAGGAGAAACCATATACATCAGTTCGACACTCATAAAGCTGACCAACAGCAGAGTGTATTATACCCATCTACAGTAAGAGCAGCTGTGTAGCAAGTTTCAACAGACGAGAGTTTAATTTGTTTCTTGTTTTGTATGTTGTAGGAGATTTAAATAAGTATTGAGGGAGGACATGTAATAATAGAAAATGTTTTTATGGTTAGGATGCAATTTTCAGTTCTGTATTTGGAAATTTAGTAAGCATCTTGTAGTACATTGTGGCTTGTTTTAACCAAGATAGAAACAGTCTGTTGTGTCGTTTTCTCCTTGCATTTCAGTCTAGTTTCAGACCTTGCAGGGCCAGATAAATAGTGTCGCTAGTTCACCATCCCAGATGGATTAGTCAAGTTAATACAAACTCGGATGGACCAGTTGGACAATAATGAACCTATTATTACACGTCTGGTCCTACTTTGCACTGTATAAGTTTAAAACAATGAGTGTTATCTGTGGTTCAGGAAGGCAGATGTTATGTACAATACATTTTTATACTCAGTTCTGATATGACATACCCTCTTTTAACTATCCAGTCAGTTTCCAATGGATAAAATCAAGTCCCACCCCACATATTTTGTTGTACTTTGTAAATGCATCACAATTACTAAAGTAAAATGGGTTGTGAGTATTGTTTCATTTTGACTTTAAAGGTAGAGGCATCACCATTGAGCAGAAACAAACAAATGGTCCTGCCCAAAATCCAACTCCTTGCCCTGTCGGGATTCTCAGTTTAACAGACATTTGAAAGTTGCAGAGAATCAACCTACAAACAACCTCCTTATTGTTAACTCTGCATATCAAATGCTGTATGTATAGCCCAGAAAATGTCACGCGTCACCTTTAAAACTGGTTTGTGTTTCCAGGGCACGCGCAGCAGTAATTTGAAAATTGCACACTTCACTTTCGAACACCTGTGTGTTTGCACGGGTGAGACTTTGAAACTGGAATATCTGAGCATTTGACCTAAATCTGTAAATAGGCCGGCAGAGAAACAGGTGTTCTGTGCACCTAACCTCTTTTCCACTTACTCTGTTCTCAGAATGAGATGAATAATATATTTGTAAATAAATAGTGTATTTCCCATTTATGGCAGTAATATGTCCCTGTAGTGTGTCATTGTGTCATGGTACTGCTGTCTGAAATAAGAGGATACAGTGGGAGATAAGGAGATCCAGTTTTCTTTTCAATACACTGTACTTACGGATATGCTATCTTTGTGGTTTACAAATCAACTGATATTTTGACTGCAGCAGTGAATGCGCCTTTATAAGAGGGCTTAGATGATACAAGTCCCATTTTTAATTGTTTTCCGTGGCTCCTTTTAAATGAAACTTCATTTATTTAACCATCGCGCCATTTACCAATTACAATGCAGTTGTTACTTTGTGCATAAGGGAACATGCTTGCAATACATGGTTGAAAAAGGTGCAGGATGTTTCAAGTCAACTATTCTCTGCTTTATCTGCATGGTAAATGTTTAATCCCTCAGTTTTATTGATTGTAGATAACAGGCCTAAAAAGGAGTGTGAGTTGTGTCTGTATGCGCAGAATATTCTAACAGACATGATGGATGAAATGAAGCATTTTGGAGGCTGCCCACAGACTGTTTCATCTGCTGCATTTTGGCAAGAGCTGTTTTGTATTTGCATGTATGCAATTTCTGGGCCTCTGCATCGTGGCACAAATGCAGGGCTCTCAAAATCTCTAGCCAGACATCCTGGGGCTATTGTGCCGTCCAGTTGGGCTATCAAAATGTATTTCCTCCCTGCCCATCTGGCGATCATAAAAGGAGGGAAACATTTGCAATGCTTTTGCATTCTCTCACAAATTTGGTTGGGTAATTGTTGAATGTAATTTTCGGGCATCAGGGAGCCACAAATAATATGTGGGGTATTAAAATTGCGTTTGTGCGCTCGTGGTTAACTTTCAAAACATTTTGATTATTGTTTTGTTTCCTTTACAATATTCTACATTAAAAATAATGTATTTTATTTATTTGGGCTACTTAAATTCATTTCGGCTACCAAAATCTGAAGAGTGCCTACCCGAAGAGCTACCAGGGATTTTGAATTTGAAATATATCTAGCAATATCAAGAACGAGATGAGATAAGAATCATGTTTTGTATCTATTATGCCTCCTTTGTCACATTAGAAACGGAAGATCAAATTGTGGAATACAGTATACCAAGGCAATGTGCTCTGATTGTATACTGCATGTTGGCAAATATAGCAGATCATCTGGGTATTTAGTGCTACCTTAATTTGCATTTTGTGCATAGTGTATATATACAGCAAAAACAGTGTGGTGTTACGCTGTTCCAAATTTACTCCGAGTTTGGTTTAAATGTACTGTATTTAGAATAGTTACCTAATGTACCTAATGTAGTTTTACTGTTTGTTTTCTGTGCGATTGTCCTTGTGTGCTGGGTCATTAAGTCAATTTTGTTCCATGCTAGTCTATGAACATGGCATAATATATCTCTGATATTCATATCTCCGATAAATGGCACATAAAAACAAAATGAGTCGTGGTTTGACACTTTGCCTGCTAGACAAATGGTGTGAGTGGCAGCTTCTTGTATAATAAAATGCAATGTTGACCAAACTCTTTGTTAATCTTGTTTGGCAAGACAAATGGGAAAGAGACGGGAAACTATTTACAAAATAGTTTCTGTGGTTAAACAGCTATAAGGCTAACTAATTTTATAAGACCTTGTGGGAAAATGGGTGGTTAAATTATGATCCTGCTGTTACCATGTGGTGCACTACACTTTTTTGAGTCTTTAAATGACTTTAGAGAGAGACCCCAGAAATCGTCCAGGACCCTTGTTTACCTTGTCATTTATTCATGCTTTTATTAGTGGTTGCTTTCAATTATAATGGGTTATTTATATTAATAACCATATTTATAATTGGAAGCGATCACTAATAAAAGCATGAACAATAATATGCAATAACCTTTTAACAACAGCAGAGCAGAGGTCTGACAGTTAGTGTGATCAGAAGTCTAGTCATGCATGGTTATGGAAACTGTCACAGGAAGCTTTTCTAATGAACCTCAAGGGAGTCTGTCACTGTTTTTAGCAAAAAAACGTTGTAATCCATCTCAAAAGGGAACATTTTTCTTTGCATGTTTCTCTCTCACTTACACTCGACTACTCCCAGACACAACCCCTAAGAAACTTACCTGTTTATTCAGGAGACATGTGGCCATCTCTTTTACACATTTACGTAAACCCACCTCATTCTTTCTCTCAGCCTAAATCAACAGGTCTGAATTTCTTCTGGAAACCGCACACCAACATTAGTGTCGCATAAATGATTTTGGATAATCATTCTGTGTGTTGAGCTGTCCTAATATGGTATAGCCATCTTCATCGATGGTGGTGTGGGATATCTGAAACCTGCCTTAGATGATTGTCTTCTTTAAAGATGATGAATTGGTGTTAAGCTTGTATCTGTCTTGCAAAGGCTGTGTAAGTTACATGGAAAATAGAATAATAGCTTATAGAAAGCAGGGTTGTGTTCCACAGGGTTGTCGTTCTTTGTTAAGCTGTGTTGGAAGAGAGTGATGAAAGGCTTGCTTAGCTGTATCCAACACCTTTCATATCTGGTACTCTGCTAGCTGGTCTTCTATCAGTGTGTGAGATGTGTCATTGGAAGTGAGGCAGTGTTGGATGGGTAAACACACAGATTGCATTCCAGCAGGCAGCAAGGGCCTGTGATTTGAGCTGCCTGTCAGAGCCATTGGGTCACTGTGTGTGCACTGGGCCGCCAAACAACTACTGCTCATCTCCTAGGCATACCAGTTTTACCTTATAATCCAACACAGTTATGACTAGCTGAAACTATTTTACAATTTCCCTAAATGGTGGCTAATATGAATGAATTTGTACATCTCAGTCACTTCATTTTGTACAATCTTTTGCCCCAGTGATGGTTAGGTTGGAGTTAGAGGTGGACCTTTAGTCTTGTTTTTTTCCCCCCTAATAATTGTATTTCCTTGGAGAAATGTGCAGATTTGTTCAACATGTTTGTAATTTCTATTGAAACTCGAAGCTAGGGTGGGGCATATTGAGTGGCTCCTTTCCTTTTTAATATAGTGTTTAGTTAGTGTTTGATTGGTCAGAAAAATCTGATGAGAAGCTGAAGTGCAGAATAATGATTAAAATCATTGATCTATATTTGCAGTGAGGGTATACTATTAAGTTTTGAATGTGTAAAATGTGTCAGTGTTTTGGAGCACGCTAGTTCATAAATATCCTAAAGGCTATCATATTCATACGTATTTATCCTAAAAAGATAAACATCTTTATAGCTAGGTGCTAGCTTTATATATGGACATCCAAAAAAATGGGTTGTCCTGTGGGTGTAAATGATACCTCAAGTCATTTCAACTTGTTGGGCAGAGCTGTGTTATTTCTTAAACTTAAGTAAAAGTGGCATTTTTGTCTGTGTGGTAACCCATACTTAAAATGTGACCTCTTCATTTAACCCATCCAGTGGGTATTGATCACAAATACTGCAAGTCGTGAACACACACTCACCCGGAGCAGTGGGCAGCTATCACTGTGGCTGCCTGGGGAGCAACTGGGGGAAAGGTGCCTTGTTTAAGGGCACCTCAATCATTTCCTGCCAGCTGTGGGAATTGAACCTGTAACCTTTGGTTTACAAGTCAGACTCTCTAACTTTCATGTAAACACACACGACGCAATAAATGAATATGCACCAAAACCAGACATGCCACACTATGTATTGTGGCATCACATGGTAAATACTGTCAATAATTTTGCTTTCTGCTTTTAATCATATCATTACCCTTCACTCCCCGCCCCCCCTCAGGATCACAACAGTCTTTGAGGACACATTAAAGCTTCCCAGCTTCTCTGATCTTCAGGGTGGGCGCCTTCGGCTGTCTGTCACTTATCACACAAACACTGTGGTGTTGTCAGGCTCTGGCAGCAAGCCGAAATGTTACAGCAGAACTACAGAGGAAGTGGCAAGCGACTCCATCAACCTCTTACCTTCAGCTAGACGACACAAAGAGGAAGCTGTGCACTTTTAGACTGCAGCAGTATGCGTCAGGTGTAGCTTTGTTGCGGCAATGATTGCGGCATTGCTAAGGCAGCTGCAAACCTCATATGTTTTGGTTTGCAGCAAGCCCGCTCTTTTTCTTCAGTGTGCCGGTTAGTAGTAACACGTTTTCAGGGGAGTGGGGAACCCTAGACCAGGTTAAACGAGCAGGATTACCTGCATTGCTGGCTATACAGTGGAAATAAAAAGAGAGAATGTTATTGGATTGCTCTCCATGCCCAGGCTAGGAAATCTTGCTAAGGAGTTTACGAATAAGGTTGGACCATGTTTTCTCTTTCATGCAGATTATTTATTAGCGTCCATGCCCTTTAGAACAGATATTGTGGCACCCACAGCTCTCACTTCGGTCACAATGGTATGCCCTGAAATATGTTACGTGTCTGTCAAACCAGGGCTGAAATCTCTAGCCGACGTACTGGGGCTATTGTGTCATCCATCTTATGAGGAAAAATATATTGCAAAGCTTTTGCATTTTCTCACAAATGTTGTCGGGTAACTATGTTGTATGTAATTTTCGGGCATCGGGGAGCCACTATCAATATGTGGGGTATTGAAATCGCGTTTGAATGCATGCTCGCTTTTAACTTTCACTTTTGATTGCGCTGTATCAGTGACGCTGGTCACATAAGATGTGCATGGATTTACATATTTTATATATTTACATAAAATGTTACAAATAACATTTTATTTATTAAAATGTTATTTGTTTTATGAAAATGTTTTTGATTGATGTTTTGTCTCTTACAATTTTCTACTTTAAAAAAAAGATTTAGGCTTCTTAAATTCATTTTGGGCTACAAAAATCTGAATAGTGCCTGCCGAAGGGCTACCAGGGATTTTGAAATTTTGCAAGCCCTGCAAACCATGATTGTATCTAGTGAGCTGCCCTGCTTACTACCCATTTAGGCATTCGCCTAACTGAAATGGAAAAAGAAAACAAGTGACTGATTATTAATTTTTTTTGTGCACTACATAGGCAGAAACTTTGCATGGGAGACATGACTTAAGATTTTATTATTATTGGTGCAGTGCATTTTGGGAACGACTTCTCTAAGTGTATGCAATGTGATGTTGCCAGGCCAAAATGATGTCCATTTGGAGGCAGCACAATTATTTTGCCAATGGGAGTGGTTTAATGGAGACCATGCTTCAGATTTAAGTTTTCACTGATTTAGCATGCTTTTTTTTGCATGACGTGGCTGCGGTTTTGTAATTTAAAATGTTTATGTATGTAATAAGTAATATTTAGGTAACTGTGGAAATGCAACTTGTAATGAACCTCCTTGTTCCTAATTTATTAATGGATTCTGTTTTACTGTTGATACTCTTCTGAGCAGTGACCAGAAATAGAATGTGTATTAGGGCAACGTGATACAATCTGCAATTCAATTTATACTTAGCATTTTTTTAAGTCTAGAAAATCAGCGTTCTTTAGCTTTGTTAATGTGCATCAGTTTGAGATTATTGGTAGGGACTGTGTTGCTGAACAGTTGTAATGTAATATATGTAACATTTAGCATTAATAAACAATTTTCTAGATCTAGTGAAGGATATTCTACTTGTTAAAATGACACTTGCGTTGTGAAACATTTACATACATTTAATAATGTCTTAGTATTTGTTATGGCCTCTTTTGCTTCAATACAGGGATGGACATCACAAGTTTATGCAAACCAGACAGTCTGTGTTGTCCCAGCATTACACGAGAATGTTCTAGAGTGCATCTTGTATCATACATTAAAAATCCAGCTTCATTAAGTTTCTGGCTCCAAATGAGGTAGCTGCTGTAATTTTTAAGGTATACTGTATTGTATGTACGTATATACTGTATGTATGATACGTTTTTGTTGTTATTTTAAAGGTTTGCAACACTTGAGATTACAATCGCGAGGAAACGGTGAAAAACCAGATGCATTTGCGGGAAGGGGTTAAAACCAGATGCATCTGTGCCGCGTGTTTGCACATTATACCCCAGCTCAAATGTCACACTGAAGGGGTTTCTGGGGCAACCGAATTTAGGGCCGCTTGACAGATGGAGAGAGGTGGATACTTACTTCAGCTCTCATCGGGAGACTAGAGCACAGATGTAGCGTTTTGTAATGCGTTGTGAAGTGCATCTCTAGTACTGACGAATGCAATACAGATGCAGGCGATTGAAACTCCATTCTGGTACTTCTGTTCTATCAAAAGGCTGCGTGAAAGGCCCAGAGAAGTGCTGCTCTTCTTGTCTTCTGAAGTGGTAAATGCAGGCCGCTTTCTATTAATGTCTGTGTATGAGCAAAGATAATTTCTTTCCGTTTCTTGGTTGTGAGATACTACCCAGATGTTTGCAAGTGGCAACCGCTTTAAAAAGTGTCTGAAAGACTGTAGTAGCAAATCTGTAGCACATGTGCATTGAAGATTTTACTAATGGGAAAATGGACCAAAAAATCACAATTATTAGTGTATCAATATGAAATGTCCCCTCACCCAATACCAGCTGCTTCTGACATGCAATAGCAAGCAGCAAACCATACACATTAGGCAGAGTGCAAAGTATACATCATTCATCAGTAATCACCACCACATTACTTCATTTAAATGCTAGTTATTTTATTTATTTTTGTATTTATTTAGACATTTATTTTTTAGGATGGTCAGGTGACAGAACAAATGTTATCCAAAGAGGAAAAAGTGGCTCTATAAAGACTTTTGGAAAAAGGGCAAGAGGGTCTTGTAGATTAGTGTGTGATTGGCCTTCTCGCTATGTTCTCTGGCCGTGAGCTCCAGCTATGCAGTGGGAGTGAACAGGCTGTTGGCTTTGTCTGCTAGAATTAGGGAGTGTCTCTGTCTGTCTCTGGACACTCTTTGTTAACTTTGCCTCCCGGCGTTCATTAATCTAATTAGTGGAGCTGCTAGTGACTTAAATATCTAATTCCACATGGCAGAACTCATAAAATAAACCCAGTTTGCGTTTAAACATTTAACTGAAATAAACTGAATAACTAAATTCATTTGATTTCCACATTTAAGGATCATGCTTGTTTAGCAAGCTAGATGTGAGTTATCTGATAAACTATTACATAAACCTTCTCGAATATCAGTCTTTTTGTGTTTGTTTGCACTGTATTTTTTGCTTATTATTGCTACCCCTGTACAGTCCCCATACCCCTGTAGAACATTTAGGTTTTTTGACAATTGTAGTTCTCCACAAGTCAGTTTCTTTTAAGAATGTTTTATCTTTGCATTGGAGTAAATATTTTGTACATTACATGTTCTATTACTACTATTTTGTGCATGCCTCATTTGCTATAATTAAATTACATCTGTATTACATCAACCTCCCTGCCCTCTAGACATCAGTAATAGATAATAAATAATAAATAATAAAGGCAGTTCACTATGTTTAGTAACAGAGTAGTTATGATAGCATAAAGATTTTGTTGGATTTATCCTCTTTTTTATTGACCCACTTGTTCATCTGTTTACATTATGGCACCTGGTTGTTTGTTGTCTGTGACACAGTAAATTACTGGTCAGTGACATGGTAATTTACTATAAGCAACGTAATTTGCTTATGCGTTGCATGTCACAATCATCTATGTGGGAACCTTGTTGCAGTCGGGAACAAAACACAGATGCTAACCCACATTTACCTTATTTAGAATTTTTGTCTTTTTTTTTTAACCCACTCACTCAGTATCCGCTATAATGCAGTTATAATGCAATGGCATGTCCTGCTTTTTACTGTTTGCACCCCACATTGGATCTCTCTCTTACCCCGCTATCTTCCTGTTGTTTGGACAATGGACAATCGCTGGCTATCATTCTAGAGGAAGTGAACTCTCGCTTTGACTGTACAGAGATCATTTGACTATAAACTATCTTTTGGCAGTCGTCATGGTGAGTCCTAAAACAATGGTCATCTTCATCTGTTATTTATTTAACCAAATGACACACAATCGCAGGGGAGATGATTGTCTTTGGCGAGTAAACAGTGGCACATTCCCTGCATGTGTTTGAGGGTGTTTCCAACAGCACTGTCGCCTGTGTTACACGCCAGACGGTACGGGCGGGATATGACTTTTATTGTTTCTCTTAATGGTCATTTTGGTATGTGGCGGTGGTTGTTTTTTTTAAACCTCTAAAAACAAAATGAACAATTGTGCCATTTTACTTGTATCTTACAAATTTTGTAATCATTCTTATAATTTTCTTTCAGGTCTACCCTAGAGCATCTCGCCTCAAATATCCACAGCTTTGATGCAGCACAGGTAAGAAGCTAAAGTGATGGGACAGACAATCTGATGGGTGTTTGCTAGTATGTTTGAGTGGTTGCTAAACAGTTTATCAGTCAATGTAATTAAACATGCAATGTGATTGTCAATGCAATCATTTTCACGCTTTTAGGCCTGTTTCACACATCCTGTGTCTCTGATGCATTAGTGGCATCTATTCATGTCAGTGCCATGATAGATTGAAGGCTGCATTGCACTATATGACTTGAAGCCTGATTGCAAATTTTGGCCTGCAGTTGACTGTTCTCACAGAAAATCATATAGATTTTTTTTAATGCTCTCGGACTACTGTTGTATAGTTGTGATACTTCACACCTTAATTAAAAACACTCCAATTGCCATTTGGGTGCCATTTAGATTCCACACCTTACTTGTGTAAATTTAAAGAATTTGGATAAGGTCTGGATTGTATAATTCTCAACAGCTCACTCCTAATAATAATTTTGTAACTTATGCCTGTTATCAAACTTGTGATAAATCTCTGTTCTAATCTTTACTATCTGTGTAGAGCCGCAGCTAATAAAACAAGAATCCAGAGACCTTTGGAAAGTAGCTTACCTATATTTTGGCTTGAAATGTTCAGTAGAAGGTAAACAAAGATGTTAATTCATTCTGACAGTCAGGTTTGTTGTCCTGAGCCTTTTGGGTCAGACAGTATTGCTCCTTTCCTGAGAACGGTACCTGGCCTCTAAAACTTTTCACTCTTCTGTGCACAGATTGGTCTCTAGTTTGTTACTGTTGTAATACAGAATTGTCATTGTAGATTCATCATGTCAAGTTTAGTTATACAGTCCAACATCAGGATGCTGTGTACTCTGATTACAATTTCTGTTTGTTCCCATCTCCATGTGCATGTCAGAGTTTGTTAAAACAGTACAGTTGAAGACCTTCTATTGGGCTTCCAAAGACCAATTTGATCTTGAAATTGGACATTGAAACCCCTTACATTTGTGTTTCAGTTCTTGAAACACCAAAAAGCTGGTTCCACTATGTAACTTCTAATCAATTATTGTCTTCCACAGTGTCAACATAAATCCAAGATGACGGAAGAGGTAATTGTCATCGCCAAGTTTGATTACATAGCCCAGCAGGACCAGGAGCTAGACATCAAGAAGAATGAACGTCTCTGGCTTTTAGACGACTCCAAGTCCTGGTGGCGTGTACGCAATGCTACCAACAAGACAGGCTTTGTGCCATCCAACTACGTAGAAAGGAAGAACAGTGCCAGGAAAGCCTCGATCGTCAAGAACCTCAAAGACACTTTAGGTAAACATACGGCTTCTGATTTACTGCTGGTTTCTAGTTTAACCTAACTTGTCTTTTTTTTTAAGTAGGGTTGCCATCTAGACATTTTCTGAAGACATGATAGTTTTATATTAGGAACTAACTAAAATTAAAGGTTTTCTTTGAAAATTGTGATTTATGCTTGTCCAAATCCTGATAATGTGATGTCTTTGGTTTGGTTGCATACAGCACAATGGGGCTGCATTCTTAACACCATATATGGTGGAGGAGAAAGGAAACCAATGCAAACTTCTCCATCATGCTGTTTGAAGGTGTACAGGAGTTTTGACAGCTATACTGGAAGGCATGATATAGTGAATAATGATTAAATTGCCTTTTGGTCATTGCACAAGTGTTATTGTATAGCTTAAAATATAACCCATATGTTATAAAGAATACGTCGCTGGTATTTTAATGGTTTTACTTTTGTAGTAAGGAGCAGCCGTGACCTTCTTCTAAATACCTTTGATGATGACAAAATCATCTTTTTGAGCAGAACTACTGCAATACTGCACCAACAGAAATGTTGGCATCATGCAAATGTAAAAATCCACATCTGCTTAAATAAGGTTCTGATATTGTTGTTTTTAATGTAAACTTTGTGGCTTAGTATGTAGGGCAGCTTTTTCATCTTTAGAGAAGTCTTGCTTTTGACCACAGTCATGCTTGTTTAGTTACACAGGAAGATACTGTAGACAGTGTTACCTGCTTGTAAGAAGTTTAGGTCTGACTGCTTGCTAGCTGCCGTAATCACACACCTTCAGTGCATTACTTCTCAGGTACAGTAAATGTCTGTGATTTGGAAACAAAGGTTGTGTTGCAAACTATACGCAGTTGTGATTTTTGTTTGTTGTTTGTGCTTTTGTTTTTTTGCATGCATTTTATGTATGCATTGTTTTGTGGCTTGCTTGTTCTGCTCAGAATAAAATGGTGCTAGGAAATGCTTAAAAACTTGCCACATGCTAGAAAATATGAGGAAACTTCAACTTCACTGGTTCAAATTTCATCCCAAAATCAAAAGAAAGATTTGATTATATTTTTATTCATTTGCGGTAAACTTTGAAATACATAATTATTTGGAGGGAATGGGGTGGGCAAAAATATTTAGCAGCTAGGAGAAACTAAACTGGTGTGTTAGTGTTCTGAATGTTTGTTTTTAAGGATTTGAGATGTTCACTGAAGGAAGTGTTCGTGACTGGAATGTGAGAGGTAGTGTCAGCAGATAAGGAAGATTTGAAAGATTAGCTCGTCCAGTTCCTGTCCTGACTAGACCACATGCTTACTACACCTGAGGACAGTCACTTGGAAATTGTGGTCAACGTTGTCAATAGAAAATACATTTTAGCTAGGGTAAAAACTTTGAGCAAAGCATCATTACGCATCATAATGTCATCAAAATGCCATTTTGCCAGCCTCTTCTTGCTAAAATTGTCACATTTTAAAAGATTGCCAGGAAATGTTAAAATATTGTTTTTAAGTACTGTAATACTTTTACCCTTTTATTCTATTGATAATTTTGAAAGGGTTTTTACCCATGTCAATCTAAAAGATGCATCAAAAACATTTGTTTTTGAATAACTAAACCTGGCTCTCAGCATGAACACACGAACAGGGGAATAAAAGGAAAAAAGAAGGAAAAAAAACATTGCCAGGCTTAGGCTTTAGTACATAAACATTTTTCTGTGTAGGGAGAATTAACTAGTTGTGGAACATTTTAATACAGTGCCTGTTTCTTGGGTAGATGTATTTGACAAATTATAGGCATATTGCTAAAGAATCTGCCATTGTTGTGCAGAAAAAAAAGATTTTATTTGTTTGCTTTTCTAGCATACCCCACTGCATCTGTTTATGGGGTAAGTTGTCACGATGGTAACTTAACATTAAATAGGCTAATATACTGTGGGATTCCTAGCAAAAAAGCATTACATCTTTCATAAAGCCCAAAACAAGTTATGAAAAGGCAGAAGTGAAGAAGGTAACAAAAATGAAATTATTGCTTTGTAATTTCTTTTGCTGTTTAAATTAAATGTCATTTTATACATTAAAGCATATATGATAATCTGCCTCGATTTTAGCTTGGTTAAACTTTTTTTACTCATTTTAAAGCTAATGTTTTTTTAAAATATCTGAGGTTAAGTAACACTCATTTCTATACTAATTTTTCACAATTAGACTCATTTCTGTTTGATGTGCGCAGCAGCTTGTCTTGTCTTATTCCCCACACCAGTGTAATCTTAAAGTGTTTCTAAAGATGAAGGTTATTGCATTTATGCACATTAAACTGGGATAGCAAAACCTACTTTACTTAAAACTGTGATGTGTAATTTTTGTTAATAAAATGGTTGAATGAAAGTTGTTCAATTAGCTTGCTAAGATGGCACACCCTACACAAGTTACAACTTACATGTCAATTCACAATCATAGCAAAGTATCATCACACCCTCACTGGTACATATTCTAAAAGCCTCCTTGAATAATAATAGAAAACAGTGAATTGTTTATACATTTTATTTCTTACTTTAGGCATCAGGAAGATGTTGTCAAAGATGTTTAAGATGCCATGTTATAGTTCATTCATTCATAGTTCATAATTATTGGTTCGTAATTTTGAATTATAATTGAGTGTATCATTTTTTTTACTAGTTTTCCTAACTCCTCCATCTATTTGACATTGTTAGGGTTAGGATGACAAACCATGTACTTACGGTATTATTGATATTGAATTGTTGAATCTGTTAAACACTGTAGTTTTATCAGGAGGAACCTTTATTTCTGTCTAAATTGTTGATATCATTGTCAATATGATGCCAAAGGCTGTAATTTTTTGGGTATTTGCTATAGACTAGGCGGGCAGGTATTGGCAGTCAGTTTTAGGTACCATGAGTGCCATGAGAAAGCTATGTGTAAATGGGAGGGTGGATTAAGGAGGGATTGGCTCATACAGATCACATGGTCAGGCAGTGAGCAGTTGACTTGCGGGTGGGTGTTTCACATGGAATAGCTGCACAGCTGCAGAGGGAAGTGCCGAGTTGCCGGGAGAGCCCAAAATGGATATGGCTAACCTCTTCAAACATTTCTTCCGTGAGTTTAGTCACTTTTAATCAGTTTAATTTCTGGCTTGATTTCGCATAAAAATGTAGAGAGTCAAAGTAATACTGAAGATTTTGCTAAAAGTTGTGTCTTAAAGTTCTTGGTTATGGGATTAGGAAAGGCTAAAGGCTTTTCTCTCTCTGAACTGGGTGGGAGTTTGTCACTAACCCCCACCCCTCACATACATTCATGCATGCACACACTGTGTCTTTGCAGTTTAGACACTTCAGTTTTCCTTAAACTGTTTTGAAACCAAACAAGTGAATAGACAACTTGGCTTGGAAATCTTGAAACTTGGCCTGGGAAGTCTCTTTTTTCCATAGTGTCTGTTAGTTGAGCAGCTGGGCAGGCAAATCTTTGAAAAGCCTGTAATTGCACTATACACACACACACACACACTACAATCAGCACAGTATAAAGAATTTGACTTTTTTGTGCACAAGCTTCCTCCCTATCCTTCTTTAATAGTTTTTCTTCTTGAAGTTCACAGTTTCTTTTCCATCTGAGATGTTTTTTTGCAGTTTGAGCATTAGGGGTCTGCTGTCGTGGGTTTTTCTTTACGTTAGTGGGCTGCAGTTGGGGCGACTTCTGCTCTCTGGTGAAACACTAAAAGCATTGTGTCATCTTTACTGCCTGAGATGATTGATGAAGCTTGTATCTCTTAAGAGAACTGCTGGAGGAATATATTATTACCTTCCACTGCTGCTGGTTTCAATATGAATTTACTGTCATGTTTTTAAAGGCTTCGACATGACTCGTTCTGTAGCTGTACAGTAATGACCATTTACTGTCCATTTCTTCTTATTAGTTCATGTCTTTAGTTGACACTTTACGCTGAAATATGAAAATCGAACTGCCATTTCCTCAACCTCTTGTTACATCAGACTACCAAATTGGCTAAATGACAGGTTGTGGTTATTGTACGGTCACTATAACGTTCATCAAAATTATTGTCATGAAAAAGGGTAAACAAAAATTTCTTGATTCTTTAACTTATTGGATGAAACCCAACAAAGGAATATGCCATAACAGGTGGTAAAAGGGTGGTTGTTGGTGTGTGTGTGTGTCTCTGTTTTTCTATCTCTCTTTCTCTTTTTTTTCTACTCCACTCACCTTTACTTCATGTAGTTCAGTCTCTGCTTGTAGCGGAAGTGGCCTAATTTAAGACAGATTTCTCCCCTAGAACCTTTAGCCCATAAGGGAGGAAGTGAGGAAACCAGGATTGTTGATTCACTGCAACGTCAGCCGGTCTGTCTATTTTTCTCCACTTCCCACTATGCCATTAAATTTTTTATAAAGCCTGTGAAGTCTTCCTCTCTGGAAAACACCGCAAGATAACGATGCTTTGTGAGAGGAACAGCACAAACACAAAATCCAAATTTTTTCCATTTCCTCTCATCTCAATACAGAAAGCTGACATAGGATGTAGTAGATGCTTTCTGGAAGGCTTCATGATTGTGGTGCATAACCACCATCTCAACAGCCCTGCACCAACCAAACAAGCACAGATGTGCCACCAAGGCTATTTATACCAGCGTATGCTGTCAGAATACCTGCATCAAAATGAGCAGCAACACTGGGTGAATCTAAAAAAACAAAACAAAAAAAAGCTTGGAAATTATGCTGCTTTAAAAAAATGATCCAAGTAGTTCTAAAATTAGACAACTTTGTCTTTTTAAAAAAATACAACTATATAAAATAAATATTACATTATTTTTTACAATGCGAAGTAGACTATTCTTTTATCCGTGTACTAGTTTGATGCTGTTGTTCATTTTTCTCTTATCTTTTCTGATATGATTTTTAAGGTATCTGCTTTGACGAGATTGTATTTGTTGTTGTACATCAAGCGAGCGTGTGTTATGTCTCGCAGACGGTGAGGCTCAGGCAGCTGAAGAAAGCTCTGTGGTTTACAGTTGCTTCTGTTCCAGATCTTTTGATGTCTCATCTTTCTCGAGCTGAAAGAATGTCTTGTTTTCCATTCTGCTCTGAGCCCACCACACTTAGTGGTGATTAGAGGTGAAATGATTTTTTTTTTAATCAGTTTTTCCTCATACCTTTCTATTGTGTATATAAAGCCAGAGCTTGTTTTTTGTTGTGATTCAGGTGGCACGACATCTCTACAGTTTTCTTGAATGCAGTTTGTTGGCAGCTATATGTTACCTATTTACTAGTTAAAAAAAATTGTTTAAAAAAAAAAATAGGTGTGGTTTACTAACAGAAAAATACCATTACCATGTTGTTTTTGGACGTGGTACCCTGTTAGCAGTAGAGTATTGACCCCAGGCAGCTATATTCTGTCTAATCACTATACTGTACGTAGAAATGGAGCCATATTGAATAATTTATTTTCTATGAAAGGTGTATTTTTAAATAATTGTGTATATACTGTATTATATACTGTATAATGTTATAATGGTATATACTGTATAGGTACCATGTGATCATCTAATATCACTGCTATACCACGGTACTGGCACTGCACTTTTTATAAGGATTTGTTTGATTGGTTTTGTATTTCATTGTTTTAATTAACAATGAGTCTAACTGTTCAGTTTCAAAACCTCCCTTTTATAATGTGGTTATCAAATGGAGTAACATACAGTGTCTGAAAACAATAGGTTAAACGGACCTGAGGAAACCACTAATTCAAGTTGCACACAGAGGAAAGACTGTAAAGCATGCTGCGTCCTTCCTGATCGCTCCTATTCAGGAAACATGCCATGGCTTTACGCAGTGTGTTTTGTTCCTTGTACAGCAGATCTATAGACACATTTTGTTAAGAAGCAATGTTGGCTGAGGCCATCTTTACCCTTCAGTATTACTCACAAATGTTTCAAATGGTAAAATGCTCTTGTCTAAAAATAAAAAAAATCTCAGTAATGCTGAAGCGGACAGCTGTGCCATATCTGAGAACTAAAATACTTTAGAAACCTGGGCATAGGCTCATTTGACTTTGGGCGAGTGTGAAACCACCTGGCAAAGCTCTAGCAGACACCAAAAAACACCTTGGCTTTGTGGTTGCAAGTTTTACAAAGATAAGCCATATTCACATTTTCTTCAGAATCTAGTTTCAGCTGCTCGTTGGCACAGATTCCAGAGCTAGACACTTACCATGATAAAACGTTTGTGAAGAGTGTGTGTTTGTATTTTGGTTGTTCTCGAAAATAGTGCGAGTAGGAGAACTGAAAATGAGTTATGAGTTGTAATGAGTTGTAATGAGTTAAATATCCGTTTCACTTTTCATTTTTTTGAAATGAGACCATGTAGACTCACTAATCCAGTGACTGAGTGGGTGGATCACCTTCCCCGTCTCGTGAAGCAACCTCGGTCATGTCACGCACAAGAAAATAACCACAATTTGTGTGTTCGCACATCCCACATCAGTAGCTTTTTTAGAACAAGTTGAAATCATATTTTGGAATGTTCTTTGTTAGTTCTGTTACATTTGACCCTGCATTTGCATCTTTTCACACCACTAAATTCTTTCAGTTCTTGAAGAGAAAGTCTTTGGATTTGTATGCTAGTTGCACTTTAGAATGCCGTCTGAAGGTTCACACGCCCTTAGTTGACAGGCACCAACACGTCCACAGATGGGGCACAAAACGCTCCAGTTACCATTGCTTTTACGCTGCACATCTGCTTCCTGATCATGTTGACCATGCAAATTTCTGTGCCCCTTAATCTGACAGAGGCTTAGCCAGAGGCAAATATCTTGCTTTGGGATTTCATAAATTTGTAATGCAAAGCAGATAGTTGAAGGCAACTGAAATCTCAGAGTGTAATCCACTGGTCTTGAGCTTTGATATGTATCTTGCTCGGAGCAGAAAGGGCTTTATGTTCTGACTCAGTTAACCTTTAACCTCTAAGCAAACGGTACACTGGGTGATTTCCTTGTACAGTTTAAGTAAGTCCTGATGGTTTCACTCATGTCTGCCAACTGTTGTTCTTGTTGAACAATTCTTATGTAGATAAAATGTAAAAACGTACAAACTTTCCGATTGATCACCTACCAAACAGCCTAAAAGTATTAAGTTTGTAGGATGTATTGTATTCACTTTTTAGTTTGGACGTGTATAAAGGCAAGGCAAGGCGAGTTTATTTATATAGCACATTTCAAAGTGCTGAAGATAAACTATAGACTTTCCGTGCATGTACCCTGGTATATATATCGAAGTATCATGGTATTACTGTATGATACCATCATAACATACCTCCGCAATACTTTTATAATGTATGTGCAATTGAACAGTGTTTATCTGTCCTAGGGGGCTTTTGATCGGGCCTGTTACACTCCTCACTGCCAAGTGGGAATTTCTTCATTGTAACACTATTCACAGATGCCCAGATGCCAGGTCTGCCAACATGGCCAAAAGGCCTTCTGGGTCAGATATTCCCCTTTAATCCTCCAGTCCAGCCCACTTGGCTTGACCTAACATGATTGAGATCCTCAACAACCTCTGTAAACCCACCCCAACACTCCCTCACTCATGCTTTCCCCATGGAGGAGGATGATGGGAGTGGTGATCATTCCAGATCATTGCATGTCTTTCCAGTGCATTGTGGGATGTCTTCCCGGTCAGTTGTATGTTTCCATTGATAATTAAATTAGACTATGCAGCTGGGAGTGAACAAAGGAGCAAATGGTAGGATAAATGTGCTTGAGATAAGTTTCCTTTGGAGTGTTGTTTTGCAAATCACATAACGCCTATTATGTTTTGAAACTGTGACATTTGTTATTTCCTGAGTGAAGTAACCATGAAATATTAGACTTTAGGGCAACATGAAGGATTTGGATGGGAGAGTCAGACGTCATTATTGATGTTGCTGCTCCTTTACGTTAGCAGAACTGTTCTGTTATTCTTGCGTGCCTGATCACATGGAAATAACTGAATCATCTTCATAATCAAGGAGGGAGGCAAGAGTGCATGGCTTAGCTTGTCTTATGATCTGTAGGTAGTAAAAAGTGGTGAGGACAAGACTGGTTAGC
The DNA here is from genome assembly GCA_036877575.1 of Botia almorhae. Classification (NCBI taxonomy): domain Eukaryota; kingdom Metazoa; phylum Chordata; class Actinopteri; order Cypriniformes; family Botiidae; genus Botia; species Botia almorhae. Next base: position 37,811 of record JAZGTJ010000765.1, on the reverse strand, counting down.
TCTGACTTAGCAGTTTTGAAGCTGGATCAGTGCCCATGTTTACTAAGAGTGGATGCATTGCTCAACCAGGCCCTTTAACTACTGTACCCCATCAATGTGAATGCACAAGTCTAACTGTAACATATGTTTGGACAAGTTCTGTGTTCACTCTTGCCCTGCCTGTTGGTGCCTGTATCAAAATACAATGCCCTTTAGTTGCACAGATAATTTCAGCAAGAATGGAATGTGCGTAGGGTTGGAGCAATGAATTTGTGTCTGAGAAAATATTTCAAGTCAGGTTTTCATTGTTTTCCATAGGAGCAATATTATAAAACATTTTGTAATTTAAAGTGACAGTTTTTATCTTATTCAAAAGCTCTGTTGCAAATCCCAGTAAGGCATCAAAATTAAGCAAAATTAATTGATTTAGCCAAATTGTGCTTGTTGGTGGTCTGTTGATTCACCCCCAGACCCTTGTTTTAAAAAAATATCAGTTCTGGTTGCTCTTCTGCAAATAGCTGTGAGTTTGAAGCCCTCTTTAGAGTACTTCACCTAAGTGTATGTACTTGTGTGCAAAGAGAGATGGCAATGAATAAATGAAGAATAAATGTCCTTCACAAACTGTATGTATGAGGAAACTCCTAACAGTACTTTAATTTGTATGCATGCAGGAATTGGTAAGGTGAAGCGGAAAACAGGCATGCGTGACACAGCCTCCAATGCTGACACAGATTTCTACCCGGACAATGGCGAGCGTCTGTATGATCTGAACCTTCCCGCGCTAGTCAAATTCAGCTACACGGCCGAGCGGGAAGATGAGCTATCGCTGGTTAAGGGGACGAGGGTCATCGTCATGGAAAAGTGCAGTGATGGCTGGTGGAGGGGGAGCTATAACGGTCATTCGGGTTGGTTTCCATCCAATTATGTGACGGAGGATGCTGATGGATCAGCAAGCAACGAGTCTGCCGGGCTGTCTGAAAAGTTGGCTGCTGTTGTTCACAGTGCCAACGGCAATCGAGTGCTGCACACGGTACAGGCGCTTTACCCATTCAGTTCGGGCAATGATGAAGAGCTAAACTTTGAGAAGGGAGAGGTTATGGATGTTGTAGAGAAGCCAGAGAATGACCCGGAGTGGTGGAAGTGTCGCAAAGCTGATGGGCAGATGGGACTCGTGCCAAAAAACTACGTCACTGTGCTGCCGGAGTCGCACAACTCGGCCAGCGTGGCCGGGCCGCCCACACCTGACTGTGACTACATTGAACCTTCCTCCAGTGGACGCTTTGCTGGAAAGCAGTGGTACTACGGGAAGGTGACGCGTCATCAGGCAGAGGTGGCTCTCAACCAGAGAGGCAAAGAGGGAGACTTTCTCATCCGGGATAGTGAGTCCTCTGTAAGTACAATGCTCATCTTTTTAGATTCAAATAGTGTCATAAATATGCTTCACTACAGTACTTTTTAGGGGAATCCCTGCTTTTATACTAGGTCAAAGTGTAAGGAAAGGTGAAATGTTATTTTTTTAAGTGAACAGCTGTTGTCATAGTTCTTTTTTCCTTTTAAATGCTCATGCAATAGCTCTGTTCATGCAATAGCTCTGTAAAAACTTAGTGAGTTGCCTAAATAGAAAACTTTTTATGGAGCATAGTCATGCTTCCAGAACAGTATCAACAAAGTTATGCCACTTATAATTTGGGTAAAACAAGGTGTGTGCGTTGACCATGCACGTAAAATAACCTCTGAATGCATTGATTTAAAGGTATTTACAGAGTTTAGTCTAATTATAAATAAACGTTTATAAAACATTTTGGTTCTTTGTATTTTTGTTTATGCCTAATAGAGTATTGGGTTGTTAGCTTAGCAAAGTGCTAATGCCAAACTTAACTGAAATTTTTTGAAAAATTTATGTATAACCTAATTTTCTTCAAAAAAAAAACTTTAAAGGTTTATGTGTTTTGGCATGCCACATTTAAGGGCAGTTTTTTATGTAGTCAATAGCCCACTTACCAGCTCATTAGTTAGCAACAGAGCCAATAACTTCTGATTCTTGCTTTAAACAATTCTTAGGCCTGTGGATTAACACACCTTTGTTTATTTCTCCTACACTTTATTTTTATAGCCCAATGACTTTTCAATATCGCTGAAAGCTCAGTCCAAAAACAAGCATTTCAAAGTCCAACTGAAGGACAACCTGTACTGTATCGGACAGCGCAAGTTCAACACAATGGAAGAGCTGGTGGAACACTACAAAAAGGCGCCCATCTTCACCAGTGAACAGGGTGACAAACTCTACCTGATCAAGGCCCTTGCTGCCTCCTGATCTAGGAGAACCCAATTAACAAAGACTGCATATCCAGACACACAGACTGACTGGGAATCGCAAGCATTCCATTAAAGGGAGGTACAGAGAAAGACGGACAATGGACTCCTGCTTATTCGCTTGGAAACTCACTAGAATTTCATTGTGGGGAAATGCCCAGCCTATCAAAATACAGTATGTTTAGATGTAGGTGATGCAATGTATTTTGATGTCAACGTACTAAAATGACAAACTAGGTCTTTTTGTTAATATATATTCTTTTCATTGGTTTGTTTTTGAAAATGTTTTGTTGCTCTTGAAATTCCCACCTTTTTTAACTGTCCTTTAATTTTCTGCTGGTGCAGTTGTGACAGCTGACATTTTTTGCTCAACATTTCTATAGTCTCACATACTGTACTGTCTATGTCTGCCTGCATTGCCTGAACAGCACAAAGAAATTGACAAAATCTGCTATATTTTATAGGAATCAATATTTCTGCTAAATGCTAAAACAATAAAAGTGGCAAAAACTGTTACAATATTCAGAAGTATGAGAATTTAAAAAATTAAAAAAGTCTTGTAACTGTTTCAACCTTTAATCAAGCATAACTCGGGCAGCTTTAGTTATTCCTACAGTATATGCAGTCTAATTTAGGGTTATGACTAAATGAAGGGAACATTACAAAAAAATCACAGACTTCACTGACAATCGAAACCAAATTGGTGCAAAACATTGCTGTTTGCCACTGTTGTCAGCAAGACTTGACAATGAGTCATATAATTATCTATGGATCTTAAAAACTGTTGTCAGAATTCATGTTATGCCATTTGATGTCTTGGCCATGTCCAAGGGCTTAGTTGTGACTGCTGTCTTTTATTAGACATTTATTTGAATGAATATGGGAGCATGTGCAAATTGTGTCATCTTTCCAGCCTGAATTACGATGCTGAGGCTGTAGATTCAAGATAAACCAGAGCGGTGCTTTTCTGGGTCAGTATTGTGCCAATAAAACTGTCTTTTCTGATTAAGGCTGTGATCTAGTTGGCTTCACTGGTGTGTCTTTGTGTGCGGTTTTCATTATCAGTGGTGGTTTGACGCTTGGTCATTCTGGTGTTTGCCTTTTCTGTTTAGCTTGATACTCAACCAAGTACTTGATACTTGGTTGACCATGAGTCACTTTCAGATGTGTGTTGTGGCTTGGAAGGTCATTGAAATGTTGTTATACAGTACATTATGAAAGCAGCATTTTTAGCTCAAGATCGAGGAAGCACCCACTTTGCCTTGTGATCAAGATCCAGCAGCTCAGACTGATAAATGGCTGAGGGTGCTGAAAGATGTTCCAGCTGACATTTATATGTAAAACCGGGCAGATAACAGTGTTTGTGGAGGACCAGCCATCGGGCACGTCTCTGTTTCAGCTTGGAACAATATGGATTTTTTTTTGGATAGTTTCTTTCTTAAGACATAAGGAGTGTAATTATCTGGGTTCTTCTCCAGGGGATCACCGCTACAACCATGATTACTTCTCCAGCTGTTTAGAGCCAGACTGGGGCAAGAGTGAGGAATGGGGATTTTTCTTTAGAAGCGAATGGAAAAATTGTTTAAGCGTGCAAAATGTGGTATGGTGAATATCATGGTTGGAGTGATTAATGTAAGATGTCAATAGTAACGTGAAGCTCAATGCAGAGCAAAAATGAGCTGAGTGATTCCCAGCTGTGTTTGTTTCAGGACACAGATTTCACCTTTGACATTGTCTTGACCCAACACAGTATAGAAATAAGTAGTACAAGTTGTATTTTTATTTTTTGTCTAGTGTAGTTCTCAAGAATGAGGGCATAACACAAAACCTGTCCATAGTGGCAACTAGCTAATGTGATTGGCATCCAGCTAAGTGACCGATGAATTGGCTAAAATACCGTAGTTTGACACATGACCTTTACCTTTAACAACAAATAAAAAGCATTTATTAAAACATTTAGCTGTCCTATGCACAATTATGTGATTAGTTGCATTTTATAATCAACATTTAGCATTGTTATTTCCGCTACTGTCCCCATCACAACAGGCCTACCAGTTAAGAGCCACCGATTTAGCATAAGGGACTTCTGAGATGTTTAGTCTTACCACATAGTTTTTGTTTAAAATGTGCCTTCATCTCCTCAGTTTCTGGAACCAAAGGTTTGGTGTTCCTTTGCTGTTCTAAGACGTGTGTTATTGGAGTATGGCTTTGCATGTGCACAAGGCATCCCTTATATGTGACAGATCAGTTCTCCTATTAAGAAACTGATTATGCACTTGTTGATTTTGTCTACTGACTAAAGTGACCTTATCGTATGGACCTCAGTCAGGTTAAGCCATATTAAATTAGACAAATGAAAACGGTCCTGTCAATGGGTTGTACGGTTTTGTAACTGTGTTGAAACTTTGAAAATGCCTCCAAAAACAAACAAACAAACAAAAACATCTGGAAAACATGGGTTGTGGAAATTAAATGGGACCTATTAAATGGAATTTCACAGCCTCGTACTATAATCAATAATACAGAAATATTATTATAGTAATATTATTACTATATTTTATCTATATTATAAATAATGAATGAAAAATGGCATCTATTCTAAGGTCAAATACCCCAGCAAACATAATGCTTACCTTTTGTGTCTGTAGTGGATTCAATTGGAGTGTCTGTATTTTACATTAATGCTTTGACTCAGTAGACAGCTCATGAGAAAAGTTTGTCAAGTTGAAAAGAGGTAGTTATGGGATCTTACAAACTTAGCTTGCAAGTTTTTATTTTTGTGGTTGTGACCAAATCGCTTTTCTGTCTTTTCTGTTGGGAACATTCCTTAATGGATATCTATACGTGAATTGATTTAGGAGGTTCTAAATAGACCACCTTGTTTAGTTAACTTGGAATCTTGGAACACAACATACTAACCTCCATCTACCATATTTCCCCCACTGTCACCAGTTTAATTTTGAAAGCCAACTCAACTGAATTTATAACAATGCATGGACTGGGTTGCATCTCTGACCCTGGGTCAGCTTTTATGGGTAACCTTGTTTTGTTTGGATTGAGATTTGGCAGATCTGGGCCTGGTGCTGTGAAAATGATTCACCAAACGTTCACCATCTCCATTGAGAAAAGACTGTTCCTCAAGTATATCATTAGACTGTATTAGAAAAGTTTATTAGACTGTACTAAGAAAGAATTAAACTACATGAATGTTTCATACATCCAGAACAAAAAGGCAGTACTGGAACACAGATTTAAAAATATAAATTTTTATATACAAGTTGATAATAAAACGAGGAAATGTCACATTTGAAATAAAGTTTACCTGAATAAACACACTGATGTTGCGTTCCTCTGAAAGGATATACCAAAGAACTGCTGTGAATCATAATTCACACTCTGCATGAGTCAGTTAAGACAGAAAACACACAAATAGCTGCTAATCATACTGAAAAGGCTTGCAACATGTCAGCAACAGAAAGAGAAAGGACCTCATAGAGAACAGTATGGTGCTGTTTGTGTAATCATTACAAGAATGTGTAATGCATATTTTGCATTAGAAAAACAGTCCTCATGATTTTCCAACTGAAACCAGTGGAAGAGACGGAGTGACTGAAACAAATTATATGAAAACACTGTAGTGGCTAAGTTTCTTTTTGTTTAAGCTAAATGGTCTTTTGTCTTAATGTAATCTACATAACATTCTTTAAATTCACATTAACAGGACAATCAAGCAGGAAAGCTATGAAAACACTGAAAAAATATTCATAGTTTGATAACAGTATACTAATACAAGTGTGGTACAAACCTTGAGATACAAGATCAACTACTCCCTCTACTGGCCATTATAAAAGGATGTCATTACAAACATGAAGGCTCAATTCAATTACGACTATGGCTGCGTCCCAATTTGCATACAATCCTTCTTACATACACTACGTGCATTTATAATTAGAGCATACCAAATCATAGTATGCTGAAACTAATACTAAAAGGTTTTCTTAAGTATCAGTAAATGCTGTTTGAAAATAAAAAAATAAAACAGCCTGAACTGGTTCAATCGATTTTCAAGTAATTTATCTAAATGCTAATGCTTACACTCAGTAAGCAACAAGGCAATTCTGATGTGCTGTTTTACCCAATGTACATTTTGTGCATAATTAAAGTATACGAATTCGGATGCATTTGTTGTATACATGTTCCATTACAACAAAATGTTGTAGTTCAACCCTATGTAAATGTGCAAGTGTGACTGGAAATAAACTGGAATGAATCAGATTCTTTTGCAAGAGACACATCTTGTCAAACTTTAACTTTAGTTTCCTCTCAATAAGAACCACATGCATCCTATTTTGCTCACTGGTCATTCTGATTCTTAATGAATAGCCCTGCTGAGACTCAACATTGCAATATCACCAGCCAGCCAGCCAAGGGTCTTTATATAACCTTTCACTAGCTCTGGCTTTAGGCCCCTGATTTTTCATGATATCTCAATGAAAATATCTGCATGAGTACATCGAATTAACAATGTGTAAATAGTCTGAAGTTTCCCTCATTTAAACCATTAATTAGCCTAATCTATGATAAAGTGAATCGAAGTGCATACATTTAAAATATTCTGTGTTCAATACAACTTTAGCTTTGCTTTTATTATCTGAGGCCTGCTGTACCATAGAGGATCATTTTGGCTCCGTTTGCAAAAACTAAGAAAAAATTACATAGTTGTAAACAGAAGGCCACAAATGCTGTTGAATTAAACCCAGAATATTTCTGTGATTTGTTTTTTTTTAGTAAATGCAACATTTAAAGCTGCAATCTGAAACTTTTGCCTCTCTATCGCCATCTCTTTGAGAAACATAAAATTGCAAGTTACTTGCAAAGTTAATACAAGTTTTTGTGACAACTTTAATGAAACTGCTGTAGGAACAAGCTACAAAGGACGCTCCGCCATAAAAAGTTATGGATTGCAGCTTTAAAAATCAAAGCTCTATACTGATTTAATCAGGTTAAAATGTAATATAATAATGCATATAATAATGATTTATGTGACTAGATACAATGAAACAACAGATCTCTTTAGAAGTAGAGTGCCTCTGAAATTGCTCCTGGAAGATGGGTCATTACTTGCACGCGAATCCACCAGTGCGGTTCCATGGGGTTGTATCGTGTGTATGGTCGCTTCGACGTGATAGCATCTGTGATGTCATCTAAAACAGGCTCCATTTCTCGCTGGCCGCTGTTGCAGTAGGAGCGCATAAGAGCCATGTACTGCTCAAAGTGAGCTTTTCCATAATCCTCCTGAACACCAGGGGGCGCCTCCTTCCATAGCTTCTTTGCCGTTGTAGTTACTATATCACGTGTCAGGATGCCTGTGGCCACAATGAAGTTCCCTGGCTCGATGACGGACACTTTGACATCCCAAGCCTTCATTTCATACCTGAGGCAGTCAGAGAAAGCCTCCACTCCATATTTGGAAACACAGTAAGGAGATCGGAGTGCATTTCCCATTCTGCCATACATGCTAGCCAAATTCACCACGCGTCCTGTGTCCGAATAAACACACGTTATATTACGCACTTCTATCAGCAGCCATAATCATAATCAAATTAGCCAAAATATTTAGAATAAAACCACATGGGGGAGGGAATGTGCAGTAGTTAGTTCTCATTTTTTGTAAGGATCGAGTCCTCTGGGTGCAGATTCTGGGTGTCATCTTACACCTCCCCCAAAGTATGATAATGTTCTTACACAAATTCCAAAGGTTATCTGTGTTAACCATTTGTTAACATTCCTTTAACCTTTAAACAGGCAGGAATGGAAAATGAATGCTCCTGCTGTGGTGTAACATTAACATTAATGTAACATTAACATTAATGTTACACTACAAACTACTCATTTTATCCAAAGTTCATTTGAAAGAAGTATGTTAAAGTAGCTATTTTATGTTTACAGTAGCTATTATATGTAGGCAATACTCATACATGTACAGCTCCTCTCTTCTTGAATGGGGATCAACATCTCTAAAACGTTTATAAAGATGATATTTAAAAAAAAAAGTAATACTAGCATCATTTACAATTAAAATGTATTTTTCGTGATAGCACAGCTAATGTTTATTAATTAAACAATACCCAAAAAGCAGTTTGCCTCTTTAACTGAAAGGTTTGTCCCTTTTACACTCTCTGGCTGAGCTCAGCTAAATTTAATCCACATAATTACTAAGTCTAGATGGGTACAAAGTTTAATTTAAATGGTGGCTTTGTCTTTATCTGCCGAAATTTTGGTCTCAATAATTTCTCAACAATTTTTAAATAAATGCCAAACCTTTAAAAACATTTTACCTTTAGCCCTGCGTATGAGAGGCAAAAATGCTTTGGTTACTCTGATGGTGCCCCACAGGTTGACCTCCGACACCTGCCTGTATGTGTCCATGGTTGTGAACTCCACCTCACCAAAGGTTGAAATTCCAGCATTGTTTACTACAGCCCACAGACCTATACGGGGTAAGATGAGATCAGTCCTTCAAGATTTCTTTTTTCTTTTTTAAGTACACATCACGCATTCTCTGAACAAAAAGATAAATCAACAATCACCTTTCTCTGGGTCTTCTAGGTTGGCTTTCACAAACTCAACGGCCTTAAAGACCTGCTCCTCACTGCAAACATCCATCTGTACAACCTTCATTTTGTCAGAATGAAGATTTTCCAGACTTTTCGCACCTTCCCCATCCTTATGAGACACAAATACACAACATTTGAGCAAACTTGGAGTTAGGGATAAACAGCAAGACAGTATATGCTACGTATATATGTGTGAAGTGGTTTTAGTATGCTTGGTGTAATTGTATGAATTTGAAAACATTTAGGAAAGACCAGTTGACACTTTTTAAGCAATATTTGCAATAATCTTGTGAAATATATTTCACCACCTAAAGCTCCATTAGTTGCGGTACAACAGAAGCTAAATCATGTTGCACATTGCACGAATAGTTGAACCATTACCTTTGAAAGACAACCTGCAAACACAGTAAAGCCAAGCTTATGGAAGTGCTTTGCCAATGCATGTCCAAATCCAACATCACAGCCAGTAATGAGCACAGCCTTCCCATTAACCTACAAAATGAAACATCAAGCAAAACAATTGCATTAAGTTAGACAATTAGTTTGGCAGTTTGAGTGAGGAACAATTTACCACTGTAGTATGAAGCAAACAAGCACTTCAACTAATCAGTACTCTGACTTCTGAGTTTATATTAAACAGATGTGTAAAACATGTCTTATAAGGGCAAACAGAGGACATGTATGTGTGTTATAAAACCAAACAATGCATAAATGCAATCACTTAATCTTAATGCATATCAAACAAGGATGATGACATTTTCATCAGTACAGTGCAGTTTTTTGAAAATGATAAACGGTTTAGTCGCACCTTCTGACCAATGTCCAATGTCAATCAGTAAACATTTTTAATTAATTTTATAGAAATTGCAGGAACTGAGGGATTTTTTTTAGCCAAAAGTGATTTTAGCCAAGTTTTACAGCTGAATGTTGTAGGAAAATATTACAGAACTTTTTCATAACTAATAATGTTTTTTCTTTGACTCTTAAATCACAGTTTTAAAAATCACAGATAATTTCAGGATTTCACTCACCGCCAGATCTGAGGCGTTACATTATAAACTGAATCTCATTTATATAAGAAAACACATAATTCATAACACATATTACTATTAAGGGATTAAGACATAAGGCGTAAATGCATATATACATACTGTACATGCATACATATCAGATGCATTCTATTGCGCTCGCATTGCACGTTGCAGAAATCCTATACATGCCTAACTCCACGATACAAGCCAGCATTTCAGACTTCTGTCTCAGAATCTAAGCGTTTGCAGAGCCGTCTTTTTTGCTGTATGAACTTTATCTGCATGTGTGCGGACACTGTACTTCACCTTCACAGTCCCTCTGGGCAGTCGAGGCATGGCCACGTACAGCACGAACAGCGCGTACATGAATACAATCCACTCGGTGACGCTAGCCTCCGGGAAGCCGCAGCATCGCGCGAAGAGATTGAGTACGGACGGCAGGCCGAAGCCCAGCACGATTGTCAGAAAAACGGAGAACGCGACAAGCACCGCACCTCTCACCATTGGTAGCACAGCCATCTTAAACAACTGTTGACAGCTGCCCGGGGGTGGGGCCATAAAAGTAATCGCTTATAAATTATGTATACTATGTAAATAACCCCGCACAATACTTATAAGGGAAGGGAGGGACTATGTATGTAAATAATTAATTTGATAGGATTTAACCTGCTGCATTCAAAGCTCTCCGATTTGCAACTTTAAAGTTACAAAAAAAAATGTACCCGTATCTAATTTTTATATTTTTCCTATTATGACTTATTATACCATAATTAAGATACATTTTCTCAAAAATCACTTAATATTTAATAAGTAAGAGAAACGTCCTTGTATTGTGAATTAGTATGTCTTAAAAATAAGAAATTTTCTTGTAATAATGACTTTTTATTTAATTATAATTTGCAATAACAGGACCTTTTTGTTTGTCAAATAAAATACCTACTGTATAAAAATGTGCCCCTATGTATGTAGTTATAATTAAAGCGGACAATTCATATGTAAATATTTTCACCTTGTGAATAATTTTAAATTTAAAAGCGTGACGGGATGAAATTCCATAGAGATCCACCGAGTGGCGATAGTACATCCAATTTTATTAATTTCAGGCCAATTTATTAATTGTTTCACAGTAAAGATATAGTTCTTCAGAGCACAAATTCTTGGCCTTCTTGTCAATTGTAAACCTAATAACAAACTCTTATTGTTTGCATTACTACATGCATTATAGTACAGTATGTATTAATATATCTACAGAACTTTTACTTATATTAATCAAAACAGCAAATTAAATGAAAATGACTCATATGTTACTTTTAATGGCCTTCTTTTACAGGTGGAGGACGCGGAGGCCCTGTAACACTGGATGAAACAGCACTACAAAGAAAACACAAAAAAGTGGTGACAACAAAGGCACAGAGGAAACGCAAATAAGATTGCACAGTTAATAACACAGGTACATCAGCTGTAAATGAGAGAACAGAAGATCAACACGAGGACAGCAAAGTATATAAAAACCTTCCACAGAGAGTAACATTCATCATCTTCAACATCAAACAATCAACCAAACAACTTTATAGTAAAAGAAAATGGCTTAAAATGTATAGAATTTAGCGAAACATTCCTGTCATAAAAAAGTATGACCATGGTTTGACGTATAGGAAATAATACAATATTATTTAAAGATTTTTTTAAATGTTTTAAAATTGGTAACACAATGATTTAAAGCAATTCAAAATTTGATTACAGATGTGATCAGTAAGTGCCAATATGCGTCAAAGCTGGAGGGTAACTCAAATATTGTAAAACATTTCTCTCCTTTAAACCAACTTCATAATATCAAGAAATTGCTGAAGTAAAATTGGAAGATCTGGCAACCCGCAACAAATGCTTCACAGTGTTAAGAGTGTGATTATTTATCCTTCCGCAGAGTGACAGTATTGCATAGTTTGCAAAAAAATACTCGCTCCCAAAGTGAAAAGTTGCAGTATATCTAGACTTGTTTGAAATATTTTGTCAAATTGCACGGTAAGCATTCATGGTGTTTTATTTCTGCAACAATTCCTTTTTACTTTAAGAAAGCATCAAGCTTTTTCTGAATGTTGTCAAAAGAGTCTATTCCCATGTAGTCGGCCTGACCTTGTTCCCATCTTTGCTTGCGCTCTGCTGAGGTCATGATGGGCACAGCAACATCCTCCTGTTGGCAACAGATTAATTAAAAACATTAAAACAATAAATTAGCAAACCTTAAGCTTTTTACATTTTAAAAAATGGAAAACTATACATCCCAAATTTTTTACTTGAGAAAATATTTCTATAGATTTCTAAAATATTTCTATATATATTTGTACTCTGCTTGATTAAAGATTTTGGCTATTCTATTTATTTCTGTTCTACAATAAAGACTAATTTTCAGCTAAGTACTTACAGTGCAGAGTATAACATGGGGATTGGAATGTGATTGGCAAGCATTTTATTATGCAGTGAAAAGATTAATATGTAATAATGTGCCAGTATTACCTCACAGCCAGAGAAGAAGGGCAGATCTCCATACTCTTTGAGCAACATGGGTACCACCTCACTACTGTACAGAGCCCACCACTCCAAGAGGAATCTGGGATGGGATGTTGTTTCCTGGACATCTCCTCGCACTCTTCTCTGCTTGGGGTCATACGTGTAGCTCCATGGCTTCATTTGTCCCAGGAAGTGGACGACTTTAGCATTTGCGCCATACCTGAGGATACAGAAAACATTAACGCTAAAAGCTACATTAAAGCTAAAGTTTCTTCTGATTCCAGAACACCAACCTTGCACATAGCTTTTGCTTGCTTGCGCTTGGAAAATAAATACACGAAACCTGACTTTATTCATGTTGCTTTACTGTTCGTCCTGCTTAATAGGATGATCACTTTATCTGGTATGCTTGCTGTGTAACATATACTTTCATACTTTTACTTTATCCCCTCAGTCACTCTCTTGTAGTGCTCATTTAAGTACTTTATATATTTAGCCTTTTTCACTCTATCAGTGTCTATCAGCCCTGCATAAGTATGTCTGTTTTGGGCCGTTTGAGTCACTTCTCCAGAAAGTTTGTGAGGAGAGTTCAGTCCCACCCTCATGCTCTTACCCTCTGAACCTCTTCCTTCCTCAGCCCTTCATGACTGTAACCTGATGTTACAGCAAGCATCATGATTATGGTCATCATGTGACGCAAACAAGGATCTTCTTACTGTCCTATCTTGAAGGTCACCAGAGGCCATCATCGTATCATTGATGATGGCCTCTGGTCTGGGGTGATGTCATGACCTGTAGGGTCACTTGCAAAGTGCTAAGCAGTTCTTGATTAGTATTACTTACTGTTTAAATGCTGGAAGGTAAGTGTAGAGTGCTATGCTGCTCATATTATAGATGAAAGGAAGATGTTTCGTGATGTCAGCTGTTGACCAGTCACTGAAGAAGCCATTTAGAATTCCTTGGTCTCCACCTGTTGGACAGACAAGCCAAATATAGAAATAAATTTATTTTATTTACTTACTTTATTAACTTACAACACTATCATAAACACTTAAAAGTCATTCCCTTAAGCATTTAAGTGATGTGTGTATATGCTGTGTCTCTAGTGACAGAATTACAAAACAATGATTTCTTTCAAACTAACATGTTTCACTAACATTTGCAGCTTTGTTTAGATTAACAAATAGCCCCGCCCCAAATATCTACGTTGGTTGATCCAATGTTGTTGTGATAGGCTGTCCAAAATGCTCAAATAAATACAGAAATGTTTTTAATTACACCACACAGGAAATCAACATACAGTGTGAAACTAGTATGTGTCTATAAAACTAATGAATAATATAATGATATGCTTTTTAAATATATCTTATGTCAGAGAATTCCGGCACCATAGCAAATATCAGATATGCTCTTTTTGAAAGGAACTTTAAAGAGGAATGTGCCCAGGTACTCACTGAAAACAGACCCTACTTATCAAGCAAATGTCATGCTCTGGGAGAGCAGTTTAGTTCTGCTTGGTCAAAGGTCACCAAAGACATATATACAGCACATTTCATAGAGCCACATATCATACAGACAAAAATATACAAGTTAAACACAACCCATGCTGCGCCAGACATACTAACGAAGAGTTGCATAATTGCTTCCAAACACAAATCAGCTGTTTTATCAGCCTGGAGACAGAAGCCCTGAGTGTAAAAGGTAAAGGGAAATATTATTAGCAAGACATGCAGAGGGCTATGGATAGTACTTTAGGGCACTGAGAGAACATAAACACCATGTTGTCCAATATCATCTGTCTGGAGACATGCTATATGACAGTAGACAGGGGGTGTGTCATACCAACATTGCTCTGCATGTTTTTACAAGCAGTCTATTAAAAGAACAGTCCATCACAAAATTAAAACTGTCATAATTTTCTTTATGCTTCAATTAAGCCCTATGCTGTTCCAAATGACTTTTTCTGTGGAATACAAAAGGAAATATTTTAAGATTCTATAAAAAAATGAGCGGTTAAGAAAGAGGTATCTGGTACGCAGAGAGACAGACATGCACATGTTTGTTTCATCATAGTAGTAAAGGACACATTCTTTCATTGTTTTATTGTATAACTAAGAACTTTTTATTGACGTTTTATTATGAAAACATTTTATTTTCTATCCTTTAACGCTACATCCAAACATATTTATCTTTGGAGAGTCTTGTGCATGCTACAAGGAAATTACTATTGGATGCTCTTCATTTCCATAGGCTACATCAAATAACACTCATATAATACAACATGGGCACAATATTATAACCAACATGCCTGGAAAGCATGCTGGTTAAATAGCTATATCACTATATCAATAATTCCATGCAGGCACAGCATCTGAAGCCCAGGAACCGTGTTCAGAATCCTCCTGAGGGGAGGATCGTGCAAGTGGCTCAACAAACATTACTAGGGTCTTTAGGCGTTCATTTTGAGGGGATGAGCAGAACTGTGCAGGAATGCACACAGCCTGGTTGATATTGGCAGAGGATGAGAACAAGACCACATGATGGCCTCTGGTCATTTTGACTGCAATAACCGGTTAGATGGAAAGGTGCCCATTGAGTTTACAATTCCACACAAATTCAACCACTCGTGTGAGAGAACACATCAATGCTTTGTCGTTCATGTCTGTAGTCTTAATGTCCAGGAAACCTGGAAGTGATTTGGCTGGTTTGTTACTTTGAACTGAGAAATTATTGTACATTTAACAGTCTTTGACGTAATAAAACTTTTTTGTATTTAAGGGTAATTGCTAATACAAACATCTCTATTGCTCACACACAGGCCTGAAACATACTGTACACAAGTAGTCGTAAATTGACGAACTGAGCAAGTCTTCCTGTAACTATGAAAACCTTTCTGCATCACTGCATAAACTATGGGTAAACTATAGGGTAAACTATGGCTTCTATGTTCAGTTTTTCTTACATGACAATTACAGGCACATGAGTTGTTACGTAAGTAATTAGATTTAAAGGCACAGACCTTTTTAGGTGACTTTAATCATCTGCTTCATACAGCCTGTTCAGGGGACGTGTGCTATTATTATTTATAATTATAAATTATTATAGATAGGAAAAGAATATACTCAGACTAGAGCCTGACATGGGCAACTAAACACCACCTAGCAACCACCCAGAACTCCCTAGCAACTGCATACTGTATCATAGCCTGGAACCCTTAGCATCGTGGTGGTTATTTTTGCATGGGCAAACGGCATTAACTTTTACTTCAAATATAAAAATGCAGTTTCTATAAGTAGTAAATGCCACAAGACTACATAGCAAAAGTCAAGGTAAGTTCAAACCGTTTCTGTTGTGACCACAAACAAACCAGCCCTGCTAAAAATAAAGCAATCATAGCAAATTACCACACCATTAGAGCATTGATGTGCAGGGCAGAAGATGTTGAGAGGACAGAAAGGGGTCACTTCAAAGCTAGAGACAATTGGTTCTGTGAAATAACAAGAGTGTAATGTACAGTCTTTTGAAGAGATTTCAGTCTCAAGACCCAAAGAATGAATCCACTGTGTGGTTAAGGTGAAAACAGGCCTGAAAAAAATCTGCCATAAATCTTACTGCCCTGTTTAAATAATTTTCCTTCCAATCACCTCAACAAGCTGGCATGTGTGAACACTTATTTGTCTTCTTATCGAATAAGGAGTTGCTTGCACACTCTCTTCCTATTGGCCGGTCTGCCAAATTACTGAAACCCATAAAAGTTGTATAACAAGCAACTTTGCCAAGTGGTGGCTATGGAAAAATAGCCCTTGGCTCCTAAAAACAGGAGAAAGGGGGTTGCCTTGAAAGGGCTTTTGTCTGCAAAGTGAGCCTGGGCCAAATTCCTTTTGCAGGGCTTATGAAATTTTGGACCAGCTGTGTTGGGCAATATCTTAGAGGCTCTGCTGTGCATATCCGCTTGAGATGATTTTAGTGATGCAAATGAAAAGGGATGGCTTAATTATCACTAACAGTGTGTGTAAGATGAACACATGTCAAACTATTAGGTGTGAAGTTATCTTCAGCGATGGTTCAGATGGAATGGAATGATGATTGCAGTAAATAAGCTGCTTTAATGAGCCTTCTAAAATATCTCTCATGGGTTTATTTGTCATGACTGCTCCTGGTTCCAGGTGGGTTACTTGATAAGGACCAGAAATCACCCCCCAAGTTTTTTATATTGTTAATTATGAACATATAGATATGATTATCTGGATAAACCTAAATGCATACGGTTTACAACAAGAAGGCTGGCTTAACAGGAAGTAAATACTGCACATATTTCTAAAGGCATGTTTATTTTAGGCTACCCTAACTTTTTTATTTCCAGAGTATTCCCAGCAGTAAAACACTGACATATGCAGATGACCTTTACTGAATAATAGAACAGTAGTTGTGGAACAGTAGCTAAACTAATTTGTGGATCCCAATGTACATCATGCTATATTTGTGGCTTTATAAAATGTGGCAACTATAGGCAAAAGCACGCACAAACATCCAAAATATAAATAACAGTTTAATTTTTAAGGTGGATTATAATTATTGTTTTGTGAAAATTTTTCTCATAGACTTTTTGTACTAAAATGTAGCAAACTATTGTCATGAAAACACAGAAGGACTAGACTATACATTGATAATCTTTCATGTTTCAGGAAATGTTTCAGATCAATGCACTGGTGGTATTATTTGTCCTTCATACTGTAAAATGAATAAATGTGCATGTACAGTATCCATGTACAGTACGTTACTTACAGTGGAGGTCAATACGATAAGGCATACTGGAAGGTTTAGAAGTACAAATAGGCAGTATTTGAGTTTCTGTATGTAGTTTCTTTAATGTTTAATACACTGAGATGCAGCTCCAGTTTAAAGTAAGAGCTGTAACATAGAGAAATGAATACTTCTGGTGGTTTACTCACCATCAAAGCTGCCATGCTCTGTGCAGTACTGAAGAAGTTTGCTGTAGGTTTCGTTAGATGGGCAGAACACAAATACACCAGAGTTGAAACAATCAGGCCAGCCTGAATCCGGGGCTGCAGACAGCTCTTCCCTGTCAAACAACTCATCTATGTTTGAGACCACCTATGGAAAATCAAAGCAAACCATGGACCCTCAATTGCTGACAACTGCCATCATCTCAGTGTCAGAATATTAGTGTGAATTTGTTTCTAAGTCAGTATGAAATTATTTTTTTAATTTCATACTTAATTTCACATTCTAACTGGTGCAGTCTTGGAATATAGCACTATATATGTTTTTGTATTGTACTTTTTTAACAAAAAACATTATTTTGTAAGTTTTAAGATTTTAGGGTTTTTAGATGTTTTAGTAACATTACTGCTTGTTTACAAGAATTTTCTTCAAACTTTTTTTTTATTTTGTAACATTTAAAATGTCCACTTATTACTTAAGAATAATGTTTTTGATATATATGATATATAACATTAGACAAACACTTTACTAATGTTCCTGCAAGAAAGTGTTTTATTGTTTTTAAAGAACTTTATGACCATTCTGAGAACATTCCCTGTTAGTTGTTTCATTGAAACTTTAAGGAAGTAAAATAGATTGCAAATACCGGCTCACATTTGTACCAGTTACATACAATTTGTAATTCAAATGACATAAACCACATGGACAAACCATATTGTAAAAATTTTCATTAACGTCTTGACAAAGCATTGCTTAAACTCTACGGATGATTATTTATTTTACTACTTACTACTATTTTACTATTATTTATTGATTTAATACTCACCAATGTGTCTGCATCCATAAAAACACATTTAGAGTAATGTGTGAGTGTCCAACAGTGCAGTTTGGTAAATGTGACACCAAGATCAGGTCTCTTCATCATGGCCAAATGTGCTGTGTCCCCACTGTCCATCACATCCACGAGCCGGACTTCATCATAGATCCTATGAAGCACTGACCTAAAGAGAAAAAGAAAGTCTTATTTTTTATTTTTATCACCAAAACTGAATTGATTTGTATTTCTGGGTAAGCAAACATCCATTATATAAATATGTTGTTACACTGCAAATGTATATGATTGTTTTTGAGTTGAAAAACACACTGAATATTTCTCATCTGAGAACTTGGTCTGCTAAGATAACTAAATCTAAGTTATCTATGTTATGCATTGAAACCTATAAAGTTATGGCAGCCTCTAAAATAAATGTTTATGCTTCTTTCTATACCTTGCAATAAAAGCATGCAGTGGCCAAGGACTGTCAAGTTCCAACCGGAACTTAAGTATTGTAATTATTCATGCACTCTATTCCAAGTTTTGTCATGTGGCTTTAGGGATATATATAGTTTGATTTATCAACTACTTTTATGGTGTTTTTTGGTCTGTGACACCTGATTGCAATATGGAAAGTCCCAGCATAGACATTCTGCTATACATCTTCTTGTATCTTTCAAGAATAAAGGAAGGAGTTTGGAATAACACGAAGGTAAGTAAATTATTACAGAATTTTGGGTGTGAAATATTCTTTTAAGGAATGTTCAGCATATATACAACATATGTAAGCACACGCTGGTCAACAGGCTGCATTTTGTACCTGGACTGATCTGACACATGGCGTCCAATGAGCACCACCAGCTTTTTCAAAGTCTTATGGTTCCTAAGGGATTTCCCAAGCACCATAGCTCCCTTTGCATAGCTATCATTTGTAGCCAAGGTGACAAATGCCTGATCTGTGAAGGAAATGGGAGGGTTACAATACAGCATTATATTTAGTGGCATACAGGGTTTAATGAATTTGTTTTTTACATCATCTTGTTTGGGAATGAAAATGTGTTTTATTTTGTAGACAAATATAAAAGTTGGTTCAGATTGTGAAGGAAACGGAGCTAACAAGTACCCAGAACATAATATAAGAGCTGCAACCTAGAGCAAGAGTGGCTACTCTTGGGTAAAGAAGTTACAGTAGCTTTTTGGTTATGGCATATTTCCTGTACATGTCTAGGAAACCAATACTAGGCAAAGGCAAATTATAAAGTACAGTACTGCAAGCACAATTAAAGCAAATGCATAATAAAACAGGCTTTGCACAGAACGTCTTAAATGCCAGTTTAAGTAGGTTTAATGCATGAAACATCACGGTGACAGAATTTACACCCCCTTATGTTGTATAAGCCATGCAATTTTATTACACAACCTCCATTGATCGACATATAGTCATGTTGCAAAAGAAATCATTCCATATGCTGTAAATAGCAACACTCATTATTAAAATGTCAAACGTTTACATTCAGTAAATCACGCAGTATATTTACTAAATCTTAATTATGATAGGAGTTTTAATCGACATGTCCTGAAACGCTACGTCGATGCACAAACATTTACAGATTGTAGACAACTATAAATGATTTTATTACAGAATAAAAACAGTCACGCAACTTGCAGGCGATGCGCGCAACGACGCAGCTGCTGCAGAGATGAGACATACATTAGAGTCTGCTTTAATGCCAAGAAATCGGCATTGCAAAACCACGTATCAGACCCGACACTCTTAAGTCACCATGCCAATATAAACCAATATCACGAATTGAATAGGAATTTAATCAATTTAATGGACATTCGCATCTGATTGCTCTGTTTGGGACTGAATAAACCAAACACCCCCTATTTACACTCTAGCTATCTACATCCATACCGCTTATATGACAAAAATAGCTCCTACAGCTGTTTACATATGCTTCAGGGCAATAGTTCGAGTTCCTACCAACCACCACATCTAAACTTCAGCAGTTCTGTATAACATACAGTACACAGTATTGTCACATACCTGCCATGATTGATTTTTGTCAGTCAAAGCTACTTTGTAGCTCGGACTCCCCAAGGACAGCAGTTTGACTTTAATTATAAAGTCTTTGTATCAAGTCTTGAGCTTATTTATATCATCGTGGACCATCTACATATAAACTGCGACTCACGTGACCAGAAAGGGCCTTGCGGACACGCCCACCATTGGTGCATTCATGTGTGGGCGTGGGTTTTTACATGTAACTGTACCTGGGCAGTCGACTAACATGGTTTATATGAACAATTATTAAACAAACGGAGAACATAATATATTATTGTATTTTACTTATATACTACTTATATATAAGTCATATTTTCTAAATATAAATATATTAATGAGGCGCCAAATATTTGCATCCGATAGTTTGCAACTGTATATGCTATATTTATATAGCATTTATACTGCGTATATATTATAAAATTGTGTAAAACAGAGTGGCTAATGATCGTCTACCTTCATACTTACCGATGAAGTTTAAAGGACTGTTTCTCAACAAGTGTTAATACAACTATACTAAATGCTATAAAGAGCAGACGGGAAAAGAAGCAATTGGAACGGATTAGCAACATGCTGTAATGTGCGTCTGAATATTTATAAACGCTGCATAAGAACTAATAGCTGATTTATTTCTTGCGACACCTTCTGGTCAGAGATTGGTAGTGCCACTGATGCGTACATTTAGGTTACATTTAAATGTAACCTTTTAATTTTATTTTGCATTATCTTGAACAGTGAACATGGAAATTTAAATGCAATTAAAACATTACAGTTATATTAAAACAAGTACTAAGAGAAAAAATATTAAATTTGCATCTCAAGAACGCAAGGCTGTTCGCGTGTTCACAAAATCTTTCATGATTCCTGCTCCCCGTGCCACGTCATGTAACTTATATAACTACTAAAACAATTTATATAGAAAAGTAACCACATTTTAATGTAATTAATTTTAAGTAATAAATTAACTATTCATCAAAACACGCAGAGATGCCTGAGAACTGCGCATGCGTACAGAATGCGGCTCAACCAACCCTCGATGGTTGATGGAGTATGAAGTGAGTTTGTGGCAGGAGAAACGGCTTGCAAACGTGTCAGACTGATGTGGGGTTTACGAAGAAAGATTTAATATGACTAATGTCTGAAGACATTTATGCAGTGGTCATAATAAATTTAAAACACGTGTGCAGAGGGACTTTCACAGACATTGCGCTTGTCGTATGCCGGGGAGCGCTGTCATAAGAGTTTTACCTCATCTAAGCATAATTTCCTTTCTGCAACTCATTAAGACCAAGTGTGTAATTATATGACCATCTTTCACCGTCAGGAAGTTGCTATGGCTCACCTGCATTGTAAACAGGCTACATAGACCAGGTTTTTTTTTAAAGTGTGGAGACGCGTCCTGCGGTGGACAGTGAGTGTGAGCCAGAGCGTGCGAGGGAAGGCGCGCAAAGAGGTTAAAATAGTCTCTGTGCAGCAGGGAAACAATTAAAGGCCACGTTTGTTAACATTGCAGCAGAATACGGGTGTCAGTTCTGTATGTTGGTCGTTAATACTGGGCTTTAGGTAGAGACCGCCATTGGACTGACAACTGCACAATCGGTTATACGCGCTCGATCTTTGTCCACGATTTGATCGCCTTAAACAAGTGATTAAAATCCTGAAAGATTCTTATAATATTAGGCCATCTGTATTCTTTGATAGCTTGTTTGACATGTTCACTGATACCCGATTAATGACCGTTCACGTGTTTCCTCCAGTAAAATTCTAGCAGTGTCAGTGGATTTTGAGACGCTTTACTGCGGCGTGGATTCTACGACGACTGTCAAACCATTAACCAATAGGAGCGCCTAACCCGATGACGCAATTAGCGCGACAACTTGTCGTTTCTTCAGTGTTATTATAGACGAGTCGTGAACGATATTACCGCTACAGATTATTGCGATGCACAGACGGTACAGCTGCACGCTGCAAACGCTGCCAGTGTGAACGCAAAACATAGGGGCGCGCTGCTAGTGCTCCACTAACGCGTTAGTTGTGAAACAGGCGTTACGTAGGTATGTAGTGCAACAGAGCAAAGGCAACTCTCTTGTATGAAAATGTATGTTGCGTTTTGCAATGTGGGATGTGGGCCTCGCAAACACAAACCGTTGTCAATCCGAAACACTGACAGTCTAAACCTTGCCAAACGTACATCGCTCCCTAATGTGGGGATGTATGCGTATTAATTAAGAGAAGAGATGTTTATACCATTGTTTACAGTTCTTTCCCCACTGTTACAGATGTTTTGACCGGGATGAGTAATTATGTTATATTCTTTTATATGGAACCTTTTTTAATATAGGTATATAATAAATAAAATAAAAGTAAATGAACTTTATCAACCTGTTTGTCAGCTAAGACCACTAGATGGCGTAAAAGTCTTAGATATGACAAGGTACGGAAAAATGTGTGCATTTTGTGTTTATGATTTTATTTCAAACCAGACGTATAACTTTAAGCATTAAGACTCATTCTCTTTGGTAACAGATGCTACCTATTAAAAACAACATTACTGCATAGTATGGGCGGGACTTTTTGCAACTATGATATTAGGAGATTTGGGAGCGGAGGTGGTCAAAATTGAACGACCGGTAAGTAAGTATTAACATTGGGTTTTCATTTGAAGAACACTTTCTTATTATGTTTTTTCTATTTTTCTATTTTAGGTGATATTTTTGGCTACAATTGCTTATAGTTTATAGTAATTTTCAAAACCCCTGTTCCCATATAAAGAACATAGAACATATTCCACTACGGATATGCCTCAAATCATGTGACTTGTTGAAGAGAAATAAATGTGCTGTTACTTTTTGAAGTCGTCGGACTCATCAGACAATCTTTGGCTGGCAGGCAAAAAAAAAATATCAGAGACTTGGGGTGTGCTATTTTTACCCCAGAACAATGAGCATTAACTTAGAAAGGACCCAGACTGTCCTAGCAACAGCATAGCTAACTACAAATTGAAGTGATTTTAACATTTATAAAGCAATGTCCTGACAACCATCCAGAACATCCTAGCATCATGGCAGTGTATACTGTCTTGTATGTATATTGTTATATAGAATAACACAGTCAATAACATGGATGAATATAGAACTTTTATATAGAATATAGAACGTTTGTATGTGTATAAAGAAGGAAAAATAGAAAGCACAAATAACTTTAGTGATTTGTTGTTCATTTACTTTGTCTCCAGTTCTGTTTGTTTAGGAGCAGGAAAAGAAGCTTTTTCCTAAACTGTGGCTGTATCTTCTGTATAGTGTTATAAATTTGGCCAGCTTGTAACCCAGAAACACTTGTTTTCAGTTGCATATGAAAAGGCTAATTTACTTTACTGTCTGACGTTTTTAATCACACTCATAAAGGAAGCAGCTCCTTATTTAAAATTCTCCCTGTAGCCATGCTAATCTGAAGCGCATGGGCATTGTCACCACGCTGGCTGGTATAGTGATTGGTTTCACATGTCGGTCCTCATAAATCCTCCAGTCATGTCAGACTTGATAAGGAAATGGAAATCAGGGTTTCTGTACACAGTCACACATCTTTCATTTAGCAGGACACTGTACAAATTCTGTATTATCATAATTACTTTACATTCCCCAAGATGTAAGAAATGACATTGTCGTAAACCCAGAGACTACGTAGCAAAATGCTAGTTTTGGTCAAACATTTTCATTTAAAACTGGTTTAGCACTGCTGAAAATCATTTCCTTTTAATCTGTCTTTAAATGAAAACTTGTTTAAGTACTGTTGAAATCATAACATCAATTCACACCAAAACAATACATATTTATTCCCTCAATATTTAAAAAAACTGCCATTTCCTTCATGGCAGTTTAACAAACGGTAGTCCCATGTTGGCAGCGCTTAAACATTTATACAAGTTATGAGATTGTGTCAACAGTGCAGTGGCATCTCATGTGGTTAGCAATGAAATGCACACAAAGACTACAGCTTCATCTGTTCTCTGTACCATCACAAATCAATGATAAAGATTTGGAGATGGCACCAACAACATTTTATTACATTGTGGATGGTGGACAGTTAAACTTGAAAATGGTAAGTTACTGAAGTAATTTTACTTACTCTATTTACTCTTCTCACCCTGTATTGTTTATTTTTAGCTAGATGTTAGTTAGTATTGTTAGTTATTGACAAACTTATTCAATATAGAAACAACACTGCATGACAAGTAGCTAGTTTTTAACATTAATTGTCAGTATACCTCTTAAAATGGCAATTTTGTCTCTCTTAAAGAGGTCCTATTTTGATAATGTTAGTGTGTAATGTTGCTGTTTGAGCATACAAAAACATCTGCAAAGTTACAACAGTCAAAGTTTACTGTAAAGGGAGATATTGTCTTTAACATGAATTATACTGATGGCCCGTTGGAGTACAAATGGACCAGTACAAATGGACCACAAACCCCACCCCTAAGAATATGCTTCTTTAATGTTGTGTTGTCTCCATTTTGAAGAGATGGTGTTTTCCACCCTGATACTAAAAACCCTTTATTCAGCCTTCCTAAGATGGACTAATGTTGACTGAGCTCCACTCTCATTTTCACTTTTGTAAGCCTCTGTTTACTATTCTTATTCTGTGTAATACACAGATGTTGGGGGCGTGTGTGAATATTTTTTTTGAATGGCTTATAACATTGCATCTAAAACGTGGAAGTAAAAATTTAAACAAATCTCTATGAATGTCCTGTTCAGTTTGTCCTTGCAAATGTTCTTCTCATCGATCTGCTTGTTTCTTTGTCTGAACTGGGCTTGAATGCAAAACTGACGCTACGTTTATTACTAAGCCGGTCGGGCGTAGGAGACGTGAGGTTTACACAGTTCACACTGTTTGCACAGCTTTCAATAGAGATGTAACAATATTCAAAACCGATAAACGGCAATACATCAACCACAGGGGTACTCTCATGGCTTACCGAACACCTCTGGCCCCCTGCTACTCTGACCCAACCATTAGTACACTTTTAACAAATAATAAGAGCTGAGCTTTTTTCTAACTATTATACAAGGCCTAAAGAAAATCTTGTGAACATTTATAATTTATAATTGAATTAAACCACAAAAATAAACAAATCAAATAAAGACTTTCTCTTTAATCTGCAATTTCATCAGTGAATCGAAGTTTAACTAACTGCAAATAAATGACATATGTCTGTGAATATATTGCTAAAGCAACTACAAGTATACAGCATTACATGACTGCATTACGCTGTGCTGAGAAATAAGTGTGTAGAGTACAATAATGGTTTACTGGAGGGTTTGCAAGGCATTGTTCTTTGTTAAACCACTTTAAAAAATATGTATTGTAAAAAACACGATACAAAACCATTAAATTGAGTGGAGTAGAATAAACCCTGCCCCCACAGCAAACAGAACCAGACCGTGGTATTGGTATATCATTACATGCTTAGCTTTGAAACTGTTTGCTTGTAAATGTTGAATTGAATTAATAAGGCTGATGGCATTTGCTACTGTTTACCTGGGAACTGAAGCTTGTGATTATTTTAAGGAGCGGTACATTTCTGGAACACACTTGGTTGACCAATCACAACAGACCGGACCAGCTTGATAACTTAAATGTTTCAGAAGTAGACCCTTCATATAAGTTTTGAAATAGAAGTGTTGTAGTAATGTAAAATTTGTGGAAAATAAAGTGTTTTTGAACAATTAATCATAAAAACCGATTCTAGTACACCTCAAAACAAAATCAAGTTTTTGTAAAGGGCATAACAGGACCTTTCAAAGCTGCAATCTGTAACTTTTGCCTCTCGTAAAATTGCACATTGCTTCAGACTTTTCTATAAGTTTAAATGATATACAACTGCTTTAAAAACAAGCTACAGATGCTCTGAAATGAAATGCTCTGAAATGAATTTAGTAGCGAAGGCTTTTATTTCTGTTTATGGAAAAACACAAATTATACATTAAAATTATTATTTTAAAAACCTACCATGGATAATTGGGGAAAGGTAAGGAGACCGTTTTGATAACTGATCTGTTATGTACTTGTCCAATTACTTATTTTTGTTATCCTTGCAGCTAATCAACCATAAAAATCAAACAATAATATCCTAATTTTTACATTATTGTTAAATTGGTATTCAATACATTGTAGAAAATTAAGTAAATAAATATTTGGTAAATAATTTACAAGGGTAAACAAAAAATTTTACTTTAAATGTTTATAATTTTTTAACAAATTAAAAATGTGGATCCTATTTGTGGAAAGTAATTGTGAAATGTAATTCAACTCTTGAAAATGCCTGACTTCCAACAGTATTCATGTGTTAGTGACATCGGAAATGTTGAAATCTGCACTAGAGCTCTTCTGTAGATCCCTTGTTGAATGCAGCCAAGCCTTTAAATCTTTGTCTTAGGAAAATATCATTAACAGTCCCCTACACCACCACATGAACTGTGATTAATTGTGTACCGCAATCAAGAATAAGGAAGCTATTCATTTATGCCTGGTTTGCACGTCACATGCAGTAGCAGTTCTGCAGTCCTGTCTATAATTTATTTGTAATGGGCCTTGCAGTGGCATGCCATCACTTGATTTATTGACATGCTTTGCTTTATTGCTTCAGTCCTGAGGGGGCACAATTGTGATCCAGTAGCAATTTGGGAGTGACCCATTTTTTATTTTGGCTCCATTTAGTCAGGAAACAGTACTGCCTTACCTATACATTGTGATTGCTCATGCAGGTCCCAGAGGAGACTTTAAGCTTAGACTTGGCAGACTAAAAACGTCTCAGATGCAAGACGTAATTTGCGTTACGTTCCAAAAACATGGGGTTCCACACATGGGGGATGAATCAAATGTTGACATCAGTGTTGTAAGCAAACTCTTGCACAGATCATGGGATTTGCCATGGCCGGTGCAACGATGACCACAATTTGGCTCTGAGAGTGTTGGATCTTTAAGTAATTTTTTTTGCTTTGTGTCATTCCTTGAGGGCTGAAGTATTAAGTGTGCTTGTTATATGCTTGAAATGTTCTTCCTTCTGTCAAAAAAAATATGCAGTAATTATGCGTCTTCAGGTTGACTAATTCTGAGAGTGAGACATCTGGGTTTTCGGATGACCTGGTAGAACATAATGCTTTGATTGTAACGTCTGGTACACACCGTGCTTGATTCCCCTATCGGTTTACCTCATCTATAATTTTTTTTTTATTTGTGTATTCTCTTCTCTTGTTTTATACCAGGTCACCCCTGTATTTACTAACAATTCCACTGTTTAAGCAAAACCAGTCATTTCTTTGAACCATATGTATATGAAAGAAAAATATTAGATAAACAAAATGGTAAACACATTAATTCACATTTGAGCAGAAAACAGCAATGGCACCAACCTTGGAATAAGCTAAATACCTCTAGCATGTATTCCGTTTTCAACTGCATAAATTGTAATGTTTCCATGTACACTATTCGGTAAAGGTGGTTTTGTTTTTACACTGTTTTTATTAAGAATACATCATGTCTGTTATGGTCCATGCAGGTATGGAATGACTGTATTAGGGCGAGACACGCACTGTCTAGTCTAGTTAACGTAGAATAGTCAGGCTTGGTTTAGCAGACAAGTATTACAGGGGAACAACAAACTAAACAAGAACCACAGACTCCCATTCCAGCCCTGAAGATGTTTGAGGTCTCCCGCTCCACAGAAGCGCGTTTTTAGTTTTTATTATTGGGGTTTAATTTCTTTACAGCAATTTAAAGCAGATTAAGTGGCGTCTGAGAACGCGAGTTATTTTCAGCATGTGTCCTTCATTAAATGGGCCCCCCACACCCAAATGTGCTGAGGCTTGGCATCAGATGCCTTTCACATTGTGTCACAAAGTTGGCAGTGGAGAAACGCTACGCTTGATGAACATCCAGGACTATTAATAGACATTTTCTATTAATAGTTGATCATTAATAGCTGCAATATTGTAGAATGTATGCTATGATGATTGACAAGGAAATTCAATTGAGGGAAGGTCAGAACTGTATATTGACATCAGTATTTCATAGGGACCAGAGGGTAGGTTCTTTAGACTTGGATCAGTAAGCCTATGCCTAGCTACCATCCATAACATCTTAGTAACCACATAGCAACACACTAACAATCTTTCAGAGGACCTTAGCAAAGGTAACACAATGCATTGGCAACCACCCTCAACATCTACATTGTTCAAACACTACTCTCAATTTTTTTAGGTAATCTATTTATTTATCTGTAAAAATATATTCTTGTTCTCACACTTGTGTTAATAGCAATGATGGAGTAATTTTTGGAATGATGGGATCCTGGCAGAAGAAGCTATTGAGTTCCATTTATTTTTGGGCCCCTTTTTGTGGTGTTTCTTATGGGTTTAACATAACAGCCGTAAAAGAGATGTTATGAATGTAGTACCCAGCTGTATGCGCCAAAATTCCTAAATATTTTCTGGCCCAGATGTAAATCTATATCATCACTATCAAACAATTTGCAAATATGGTTTTGCTGCTTTTTTTGCTGTATATTATTGCTGTTATTATTGCTTTTTTTGCTGTATATTATTGGTCCAGAGTTTTATTTAAAACTTGTAACATTTAAAGACAGTTGTAATAAATGTAAGTTTTATATTTCTATCCAGATTTTTACTTTCTCTGAAGCTCCTGTGAATGGTGCTTGTTTGTGCAATTTGTTGCCACAGTGTGTTGTGGGTGGCTGCCAGGGCATTGCTATGTAGTAGCTAGGGCATACTGAATGATTTGAAACTGTTCAAATCATTGCTGTACAGTGACTGAGTGTACTGGGTTGTTGCTAAAGTGTTTTGGGGTTGTTTTATTGGATTTGATGTACCATTCACAACTGCAACATTTAATACTTACTGTATAGTCAGCGATTTTTCAATGTAGCGGACTGCTTTGTTAAACGTATTACACAAACTCTGGCTAGAATACTATTTTCTTGCTAGGGCATGACTGATTTTCTTTAAGCCACTGTAATCACTGTCAAGCAAATAAACACAGCCATACTATAGATGTTTACCTCCAAAGAGTCAAAGTCTTAGAACTACAGTGGACTTCTTAGAATGGAATTAATCTGACTGCTATAATGATAATAGAATTGCAATAGGATCTTTGCCCACCCTCGCTTTTGACGTCTGTTCTCAGCTGTAGGGATTTCTCAGAGCTGTACACAGATCCAGATCAACCCACATCGACCACACAGAAGTATGCAGAAGACTGGCATTATCGTGTTACATAAAAACTGCGAGGTTTAGGCATTTTTCTATTCAATAATAATCTGTATTCATGATCAATAACAATTTGTGTTGATTTGTGTAGAATATGGACAGATGGGTCCTGAGTCACAGTAGCTTGGTATGACTCCTTTGCCTCTGAAGTGTCTGGTATGATGTATATTATTGGTCCAGAGTTGAGGGCACACTGCAGGTGTGTTTAAATGTGAAGTGTGTCATTTTTAAGCTTAATACCTCTAGCATGTATTCCGTTTTCAACTGCATAAATTGTAATGTTTCCATGTACACTATTCGGTAAAGGTGGTTTTGTTTTTACACTGTTTTTATCAAGAATACATCATGTCTGTTATGGTCCATGCAGGTATAGAATGACTGTTTTAGGGCAAGACACGCACTGTCTAGTATATTATTGGTCCAGAGTTGAGGGCAGACTGCAGGTGTGTTTAAATGTGAAGTGTGACATTTTTGCACCGCAAACAATTTGCCACAAATTTCTCCCCTGCCATTGGTCAAACAATCAAATTTCTCCCCAAGAGAGGTGATGGTCCACCCAATCAAAACTTCAGGAATATACAAATAGTAAAAGTTATTAAAAGAAACAGCATTTTGCCACACAAAAAGAAATCCTATCTTAAATATATACATATCATACATAATGTTAATTATGGAGTTATAATTATTGTTCCATTAATTGGCTATACTTTAGGCAGTGTAAATAAGGAAAACTTATAAAGGCTGAGGAAAACAGTACTCTTCTGAAATTCACAACAAAATTGGAGAGGAGACACATTGGAGGTCTAACCTGTCCAGCCAGGTGTGGCCATGACAGATCTAGCCACTGGTCTCTATGCTTAGGGAGCCATCATGGTTGCTTTGCTTCAAAGACAGAAAACAGGATGAGACCTTCACATAGACTGCAATCTGCTGTCTTCATGAAATTCTTTCACGCCAGATCCATTTCATCAGCAAATAATCGAATTACCACAAGCTGTTTATATATATTGCACTATACATAGATTAGGACGGTATATATGTACATTATGCATAGATTAGGTCAGTTTATTCTGTTAATTTAGGCAGCCTGGTTATACAAATGTGATTAAAACGCAAATATAACACAATTATACATGTTTCCTTGTACGTAAAATATATTTTTATGCAATAAAATTATATTTTACAATAACAAAAATTTCAAATTTTGTAATTTCAAATTTTAATAATTTAATAATTATTTTCAATAATTAATATTTAATTAATTTGGTAAGTAGCTGTGTAGTAAGTGGCATAATTTACAGTCAGCAAGTCATTACCGTAAAGTAAACCTTGGCTTGGTGAGGCATTATATTTTACATTATATAAAGCATTGACTGTAATGAGGTCTTCCAAAACTGAAGGCCAGTTGTGCTGGTATCTCAAAAACAGATTGCAGTCCTTGTAAATGCCGTTTGCTAATTAACCAACACTTGTAAGCGTTACTAAATTGCTAAGTAAGTCAATTCACTTTAATGGTGTGAAAATGACAGGTAACTGCATGTGATGTATTCCGCTCTTAATTGAGTGAGCATGATGAAATATTCAATTTTTTAGAAGTCTACCTTGTTCACATTTCACATTTGTTTTCATTGTCTTTTGTCCGATACACGAAATGAACATTTAAATTAAACCAGACTGCTTTTTTGTTTTTTTGGCTTGAAAGAATGTAGTTCCTGAAAGCCAATATAATCTGCCATGTTCACTACTCAAGAGAAAACATGAACATTTTACTTTACAGTATAAATAAAGTATAAAGTAATCTGTGCATAACAATATAATCCAAACATTCCAGCTACTGGCTTTCCTGTAGCTCAGTGGTTAGAACATGGTGTTAACAACACCAAGGCCATGGGTTTGATCCCAGGGATTGCACATACTTAGAAACAATGTGTAGTATAATGCAATGTAAGTTGCTTTGGATAAAAGCGTCTGCCAAATGCGTAAATATAATGTAAATGTACTATAGATCAACATGCTATTTAATTTGATTTGATGGCTGGACAGATTTGTCTTCAAGCTTTATATTTGACTGGAAATTGTATTTAAAAATACAATTGATTAAAAATACAAATTGACTTATTTTTAATCACAGTGAAGATTTTTGATTTCACCATAAGAATAATACATAAAAGTACATAAAATTAGTTTTAAATCAAGTTTGTGTGAATCAATGAAGTTTGTGATTTATGTGGTCACATAGAACTTTAAGGAAAAAGTCATCCAAAAGTCACAAATCTGACTAATCTTAAACTTTATATAAGTGGTGACTCAGCTCAATTTGTTCCTGTCACAAATAATCCTGGCGCAGTAGGCAGAGTAATGGCCCAGACTAAAGGGTAAAGGCTAATTCATATGTATTACGTGTATTGTAAGTAGCAGTTGGCTTTCCTGCCATGCCACTGTGTACTTCATGAACAAATCAAGTTTCTGAGACAGTTTAATACCTGTCCTCGTGAGAAAATGGTACACCTTTTACTAATTTCTTCTGTGATGTCATTATGAATAGTTTCCACCTGGCATTTTCTTATTTGACTGACTTCTAAAAAAAACGTTCATGTTGTTTGTACAGTGGCTGGCAGAAAAACGTTTTCCATTCTATCCGGAAAAAGCCACAATGCAAGTGATGTAAATAGCATTGCTCACAATCGCGTGGCAGACGCCAACATCTGCGTGGCACCACAAGCGGTTGTTGGAGATGTCAAAAGTGTAAGATCATGAGACTGAGTGTGAGGCATTGCTAAGTTTGCATGTTCCTGAGCGTGTGTGGCTGTCTGCTGACATCTTGAGACACAACAGACATCACAGTGCACCACGGCCAGGAATAAATCAAAGGGATGACATCGCTTCTCTTGGTGAATGTTCTTGTTTAATTACTGTGCTGTATGTTAGTTTGTATTTTAGTTTGCATTAAACTGTGCTGTAACTGTGCAAACTAAAAGACTAGGAATGAGATGTAAAGCAATTTTCTCCTGAATTGCTTTGTTGTATCTGCAGTATCGCTCATTGTAGGGTTTTTCATCATAGTGACTACCTCTATCTGTGGCTGAATCACTGAAGCCTCGCTCAATAAATATCTGCACACAACCCAAAATTATTCTTATTTATGTTATGCAGAATGATAAATGAATTTTTGTCTCTCAACATGTTATTGTATTTTGTTTTGGCAAAAAATAAGGGTAAAAAACTCAATAATAACTTTTAAGGGTCCAAAAGTTGCAAGACATCCGTGTGGTTGGTTTGCATCCTTCACTGTTTATTTCAGAAGAACCACTTTCAGTTGCACAGTATAACATAATTTAACATTTTAAACCATGTTGACTCACTAAGAATGTGGAGGGATTGAGCAGCTATTATTTTGTCTTTAGATTTTGCGTTTTTGTTATTTAGAAACTGTAGCTGTAATTAAGAGTAAAATCCCTCAAAATCTTAGGCCTTGGATAATTCTGCATCTGGATATATTATCTCAGTTTTTATCAGTTCTTTTGCAGTACAGTGTATTATGAGGGTGTCTTCTTAAGATACTGTATATGCAGGGCTGCGTTAGAGTTTGGCCAATTAAAGGTGTCTTAGGAGGCAGCATAAAGTTTGCCTGCCTACATAGGCCATTCTCTAAGTTTTGGAACAAAGCCTTGCACTCTGTATAAACTCTGCAATCTGAATAGGGGATCCAGTACTACATTGACAT
The DNA here is from genome assembly GCA_036877575.1 of Botia almorhae. Lineage (NCBI taxonomy): Eukaryota > Metazoa > Chordata > Actinopteri > Cypriniformes > Botiidae > Botia > Botia almorhae. The sequence goes on along the minus strand of JAZGTJ010000765.1, from coordinate 4,511 downwards.
ATGAGTTAAATCTATTGTACTGCATTATCACTGAGCTGTATTATAACTCGGTCATGCACTATAGTTTCCCTTCAGATTTCTAAAAAGATTATTCAAAAGATCCAAGAATTGTAAGCTTGGCTCTCTTTCAGCTTTTATTTCTGACATGATACCACAAAACCTTTGCGTAGACCTTACAAGTCAGAGCACTCGTCCCCTGAATGATACCAGCTTGAAAGTAGGATGTGGTTTCCAGAAATGGTTCCAATAATGCGATTGTTTGGGATTGTCTATTGTGGTTCAAATACATTCGTCTTAGAATTTTTTTCTGCTCCTCATACGTTTTTAATTGCTTCCCATTTCCGAAGAAGAAGTGCAGACCTTGCCTGATGACTGCGCTGGATTTTGTGCAGTATGTCTTGAACCATTTGCCGCCATCATGTTGTACATCAGATTCAGAGTGGCTTCTATAAATGTATGGGATACATATGTTTTATCTGTGGGCTGAAAGGATGATAGGACATGGTTGCTGTGGTAGACCCTAAGATGGCAGAGATAAGTGAGTTGCCCGCTCCCCTGCCTTTACCCAACATTCTTTACTGATTGTCTTGTGGTCACAGTAATCTAACCCTTCAGCAAATTTATAGAACCTATGCAATATCAAAAGCACAGAGGGCATAGGATATCTACTTAATCCAGATGCAAATGTGGGTAGATATGGGGAATAATCCGTGTTCTAGGAAAACCTTAAAGGAACCGTTCACCCTATAAAGAGCGCTAAAGGACGTTTTGAAGTTTTGTTCATATACCACTCATATGGATGATGATTTTTGTCATTTCTGGAGCTTGTGGTCCCCATTTACTTTCATTGGAAAATAGCAGTGTAAACATCCTGCCTAACATCTTCTATTGTTTTCAACAGAAGAAAGACAACCATACGGCTTTAAAACAAAAGAAGTAAATTAATTATGACAAAATTTATGAGAACTCATAGATACTCAGTTACACAGTATAACATGATTTGCCTCCCAGTGTGCAATTGTGTTTTTCTAGCTTGAGCTGATATTTTAAATGTATATTTTAGCTGTAGATTGAGTTGAATTTTTTTGGCAACATTATTAATTTGATTCTTATACATTGTCCTATACATAATTCTTGATTCTTATATTAATTCTTAAACAACACATTGTCAAATGAACAGCTGTTTATAGTTAAAGAATGTAAGAAATATTACATTGCGGCAATAAAGAACTCTTAAAAGAATGTATTAACAATTTACATATGAGGAGAAAATGTTTTATAGGAAAAAAAAATTTATTTACTGTTCTTAAATTACTACTTTTCTTTCTCATTACTAAGGAATCAGTAAAGCAGCATCTGGGCAGCGTAAAGTAACTGAACTAATGACAATTTTATTGTATATGTCTTTGGTTTTTGTTTTGAGTAAAACAGCTTGAAAAGTTTTACATTTATCTCAGATGTTATGCCAAGAATAAGTCCTGAGCTCAGGAGAGAAAACTTAGATGCTCTGTGTGGCTTTAATTCATGCTATTGTAATTTAATAATTTATAATATAATTTAATTATAAAATATCGGGCTAGAGAAACATATGCGTAACAGATTTGGAAAACAGTGATATCCAGGGACCTCTTGTTTCACTCTAAACATTTATTCTGTGTTAAATAAAATAAGCATAAACACTACACCTAAAGGCAGTCGCACGCCAGATGCGTGTACACTCAAGAGTGTTTGATTTTTAAAGATGTGGCGCCCCGTTTGCGATAGGCATAACAAGAAACAACTTCTTATAGTTTTTTTTTATAATCTTTGATGATATTACACCATACTCATTTATTTTTAAGGTTTATTTAAATATATGTCAAATTACCCATAAAATCTGACACCGATAGTGTTTTAAATGTGGCTTCTTTAATGCAAAAATTGTTGTACAACATTGTGACAAATGGGATTCACATATGCCTAAATATGCTTTAATGTAAACAAAAATCAAAGCCTTAATGTAATCGCAGAAATGGATGCTATGATAAACAAAAGCCTCAGCGCAAGATGTTTGTAAGTGATGAGGCATGCAGCAGGATGGTTAAAGGAGGAGGCAGGTCTTATCTAGAATAAACTCTCTGATGATGCAGAGAGATTCCATCCACCGTTTCTCAGACTGTTAAATCATCACCAACATGTTTTTTAAAGTATCGTAGTCAATTCTGTCATTTTTTCAGTTTTCCTAAATAACAGACAGTGAATTGCAGTGGGGGGGGAGTGGGTGGGTGGGGGGGGGGGTTCCATGAATTACAGTGTCAGCCGAGTAGGAGTTCACTGCACTCACAAAACAGCAGGGCGTAATGAGCTTACTGACAAATCTTAAGATTTAAAACTTTATTTTCTTTTTCTCCACTGTACCTTTAATTTTCTCTGTCTGATCTACAGAATGCTTGTCTCACTCACATTGCAGCCAGCTACCTCAATGCTAGTAAAGAGGTCAGATGACAGCGAACTACCCACACGAGCATTGTCCCTTATCATGTACCTAAGGTCTTTACAAATGTAAAAACAGGGTAATGGATACTGTTATTGTACAAACTTATTTCTACTGTATCTCCTAAATCTCTTTCCTCCATGTTACCTCCACCAAACTTGGCACAAACCACAAACTTCAGCCTGTCCTGAGTTAGTATGCTATGTATTTTCTAATTTATCAAAATAATGGTTTGCCATAGCTGATGATGAAATATCCCAGATGTCCCATACTACTTTCATTGAAAAGCTCAAGATACGTCAACCAAACATTGCACAGTACTTCAGCCTATTCTGACTTAGTATGCTGTGCTTTTTATAATTTATTGGACTAGGTTTTTCATAGTAGACAGATAAATTATACATCTATCTAATCCATATCTTCACGCTTTATTGATCTTAAAGTATTCACATGAAATATTGCTCTCTGTGTATGTTTGTTTGTGTGTGTCTTTGTGTTTGAGAGTGAGACAAATGGACCATGACAGAAAATTTACAGCCCAGTCTGTATAATGATTGAGTGATAGAGTGAAGAATAATGATTATTTGTACTGTGACCACTGCTTTTGAAATGGGTCAATTTTGTTTTTGGATTTAAGGATCGTCATTAGTTTAGAACCAGGTATAGGTGTCTATACAAAACCTCTGTCTGATTGTCTGCTTTTGAAGTTTTAAATAATACTTAAATTCCTCAAAGATCCCATTAAGAATGACAAATGACAAAAAAATACAATATAAACAATATAAAACTATATATTAAAATTTTAAAATGTATTAAATTTATTACTAAATACATGCACAAAAATATATACACTTTAGAAATGTGTTCAAATTTGAATCCATTACATCACCCCACACCCATAAATTAATTTCTCGTCATGTAGCATGTATGAAACAGGAAGACTGAATACGGCTGCAGCTCTGGTCAGCAGATGTGCACAGCATGATGTACAATGTCATCGTTTTGATATTTCTCACTTTTATTGATGAAGGGCGACCAGAGGAACGTCAAGAATGGCTGAATGGGTGTAGTTTCTTCAATAGCACGACACTGAGAACATTCTCTTTAGAGAATGTCTTTAAGCTGCTGTTAGCCAGCCACATAGACTACCACACCAAGTAAACAATCGTCCTCCAATTTTCATTCTACTGAACAGCGGATGGCCTCTGTCTTTGACATGTGATGTCAGACACCTCAGCTGCTTCAGAGGGTCTTTCGGCCCTGTGAGTTGAGTAGGAGAGGTATGTTTCACTTCACTGCACTTATGTCTGTCCTGAGTCCTGCTTGAAGAATGTAGAATAAAACGAGAGGAGAAACAAGGGGGAGTCGGTTAAGGTGCAGTGAATTGCAAGATTTACGGTGAACAGAGTCTATCTTGTTTTAATTACGTCGTTGGTCGCGAAGGAACTCCTAATCGCTCCCATATTTGCACTGAGCTGCTGAATGTTTGGCCTGTTGGTCGCTCACAGTACAATAAAGTTGTTAACGTTGTGTAACACGGTCTCTGCACGTTTTCAAGTGGAGACGGATTTTCTTTGTTGGGAGAACGTCAGTGAATGACTGCACCAGTGTTTGTGAACGTAATAAGTACAACATAAATATCATGTTGTCAACTACATTCTTACATTTTATGAAAGAAATGTGAGTGGTGGTGCATGCATGTGCTGAAGTCATTGCTGTGCATATATACAGTGGTATGCGAAAGTTTGGGCACCCCTGTAAATTTTCATCATTTTCCTTTATAAATCATTTGTTGTCTGGATAAGAAATTTTAGTTAAATATATCATATAGGAGACAAACACAGTGATATTTGAGAAGTGAAATAAAGTTTATATGATTTATGGAAAGTGTGCAAGAATTATTTAAACAAAATTAGGCATGTGCATAAATTTAGGCACCACAAAAGAAAAATTAACTCAATATTTTGTGCAGCCTCCTTTTGCAGAAATAACAGCCTCTAAACGCTTTCTATAGCTTCCAATTAGAGTCTGGATTCTG
>JAZGTJ010000764.1:0-80949 GCA_036877575.1 Botia almorhae | reverse complement strand
GTGATGTTGACCTGTAGTTGGTGATGGCCTGGATGCCCTGCCACATGCGCCGTGTGTCTTTGCTGGTCTCGAAATGATTGTGGATTTTCTGAGCGTGTGCGCGCTTTGCCTTCCTGATACCCCTGGACAGTTTGGCCCTCGCTGTTCTTAGGGCCTCTCTGTCGCCTGCTCTGAAAGCGGAGTCTCGCAGGAATTTGGTGAGAACTGTTTGTGTTCATATTGACGTTTAATTTTCTTGTGTCTTGTTTTAAATTTTCAAAGCACAGTTTGAGACATTACAATTTAGGGAGAGAGTTTTCATTTGAAAAATCTTGTAATTTAGTAATCAAAATAATACTGGAGTCTAATATCAGAGAACCAGAAGCAAAAATCTCTTTTGCTTTTGTTTCAATCCCATTGTTATCTGGGAGTAACAATTAAGACTGATCTGAGATCTGAACCTGTGGGTTCAGTCTTGGCTTGAAGTAAATTCTTCAGATGCGTCTGAGCTCAGAGGAGCACAAAATGGAGACTGAAATGGTGACTAAATACGGCAGGCATGTGTCATCCTGCACTGGCCATGAGCACAGCTTCATTTGCAAGCACTTGACTTAATTCTATCCTAACCAGTCATAGCCAGCTTGTGTGAAGTAAAATTAGGTCAGAGCACATGCTTTTTCCTCACTTTTTTCTCTCTCCTGCTTTGATTCACTCATTTCAACAGTTATTTTGTATATTCGTGGCCTTGAGGTCTGTTTTTGAATGCATCACTGGTTTGATGTAATCTACAGAACTGCGATAATGGAATGTTCACCGTATTTAATTAAGTTCATTTTGAATATTTATAGTCTGCAGAATTCATTTCGGCCCCGTGGCACTTTTCACATTGCTTGTCTATGAAACTGAAACCTTTTTTTGAGAAGCTGTACAGTGGTTGGTCCGGGGCGAGGTGATGAGCCAAAACAGTGTTGATCATTAACCCTTGTGAAATTAGGGTCATGCCTATCTTACAGCAACTTTTAAATTCAAAATTTAAATGTTTTGCTGTTTTATTGTACATAGGGCGGGTCCCTAATGGGAGCTGACATTTTGAGATCACATGACCGCAAATAACTCCCGTTATTGGATGCTTTTGCTCATGGGATACATTAAAGGCTATTTGCCCGTTCCTCCAATGTCATTTACATTTATGCATTTGGCAGACGCTTTTATCCAAAGCGACTTACTTTGCATTATACTATACATTGTTTCTAAGTATGTGCAATCCCTGGGATCGAACCCATGACCATGACCAGTCATTGGTAACATAATAAATGGCTTTGACTTTAACACTATGTATCTATGATGTAAACACATTGCTCCGTTTAATTGTATTTGTTTGAATCACTTTTCTTGATATACATTAGTGGTTGTAATTTTGGACAAAGACAAGGTAAAATACAGCTTATGACAACATTTCCACTCAGCTAAAAAGCTGCAAATTTGCTAATCTTCAGAGTTTGTCGGTTAACACTCGTTTTTACACTCACAGCTCATTCCCTGAGCGATATAGACTGAGAAAGTGTGAGACAAGATTGACGGGATTACATGATCCTGCTAGTGTAAAAGGGCCACTGTCATCTCTACCTTGATTCCAGAGGGACTGTGTGACGCTTCAAAATCAAAGTTTGTTGCATACAGGTTTTGGTTAATTGCTTTTTCCTGCAGTTTTTGAGGTTCGAGGTCTTAAAAAACATGTTTTGATTGACTTATCAGTATTCATTCTGTTCTTGGAATACCGACCTTGTTTGTCTCCTGCACTCCTACCGCAATACAAAAGAGCTTTAAATCTAGAGGTGGCCTTTATATCCAATGATAAAATCTCTGAAGGGATATAACAGGAGAGTCTGATTATAGCAGCGCTGGATCGGACACTTACTGTGTCTCCAGCAGTCTTCAGTGTTGTGAACATAATGTCATGTAATGAATCTTCCAGTTATTACATGGTGTTTGTGACATACAGTGGCTTGTAGAATAATTTATACCATTGATACTGTTGTGGCTTTAATTTCATTGAGTATGATAAATGAAATGGTCTCGCTCTTATTGTTTAGAGTTATAGGTTTGAAAACGTATATTTTTCTGATGTGTTTTAATATCTTTATTCTCTCTGATTTGTAGGTCACGTGGTTGTTCAGGTAGCTTGGATGACATTTGTGCACTGTACCCACTAGTTTTGCATTTCCAATTCGTGCGTTGCTTTGCATTTCACCTGAGCACTCTCAAGTTCTTTGGCAGTATCTCTGTGTAGTTTGCACAAGATGCCCAGTTCCCACTGATGAAAAGGCTCACAGCATGATGCTAACCAGCATCAGACACTGCAGGCATGGTTATTGTTTGTTGAGGTTTGTGTGGGCAGCGTTGGAGTTGTGCCACACTTATTGTTTTGAATTTTGGCTGGGAGGCTCAGTGCGATTCTTTCTGTGAAATGACTTCTTATGCATGAGGTCCGTAAGGTTGACTGGTGCAGATTATCTGTTCTCAGCTACTGCACTTTCTCAGGGTTTTTAAATACTTCTTGAATGGAAAATTAAATGTTGCATTGACTCATCTTAGAGCTAGGTGGCTTAATTAAGGGTTTAAAACTCTTTAATGAAATCATGTAACGCATGTGGACTAAATTAAACAGAAAATAGTTCTGGAATCATGCCGTTTCATACCGTACTTTATTATATTGCTTGCCAGGGAGTTGCTGTAATATTTCTGTTCACATTTTCCACATTTTTAACATATTCTCCAGCTATCTGAGACCCCAGTTTGAGAAATACTGTTCTAGATTCCCTGATGGGAATATTGCATAACTGCTGACACCACACTGAGAAACATTGAATTTATTCATGTGGGCAGATGATGTTTTCTGTGGACTACCGTTTCATGTCCAAGTATGCCACAATATATCAATTCCTCCGTTTTATAACACCACCAAAACTAATTTCCTAGTTAACATACAAAGTGCTTTCCAACAAATGGAACTTTCAAAGCCACGTCGTCCTAAAGATTCAACAAATTCATAAATTAGCAAAAAAAAAAACAAAGCAGTATAACGTGATTGTTGAATTATTAAACCTTGACTGTGGTGTCCAAAGCTAAACAAGCTGTACATGAATGACTATTTATTTTCAGTTTAATTTTCTATTTTTGATGCTAATTTAATTATAAGTATAAAATATGAGCCCTACCCCTTATGACTCTGCGGCTTCGTCTTAACTTCCGTCCGGCCTAAAACTGCTGCGGTTTATGACCCTGCGACGTTGCAGATAGATATGAATGTATGCATGAAAAAGTCTGTGTTTAAAAACAAGTTTGAGAACCGCTCAGGAATATATCTGAGCGCTTGTTTTGTGTCTTCAGCAAGCCGAGTCATATTTCTTGTGTTCCAGCCTCAAAGTCGCTTTTATAAGACGTTTTGATATCTGCATTGTTAAAAGCTCTTATGTTGCTGAAATCTGCTTTGACATTTGACAGCTGTGTGTCACAAACGTCTTCATTCCTACAATGAAAATCGACAAAAATGCCGTTCTGTTGGACAAACAGACTTGCTCTTTATTTTTTTTCTTCTCACATTTTCTGAATTCTTTGCTGTCGTCCCTTCAGTCTTCCTGGCAGAAGGATAACTTTCAACAAACTTCAGTTCAAAAGACTAAAATGCTCCTCTAGGCATTACTGTAGGTTGTAATCTTTATTCGAATCCCACAAGGTGCTTTAATTGGTGGTGTGGCATGAGTCGCCAGAAGCTCAGATCAAAGAACCAATGATTCATCCACCTTAAGAGCCAATCAGATCTTCTGCAGTGTGTGACTGATCTTCCACACCGATCCTCGGCATTTGACCGGGCAACAGCCTGAATGGAGTCTGGATGGGACGTCAGAGTTGGAGACTGTGAAGATCTCATCTTCTACACCTTCGTTTTCTGACGTTCTTCTGGTTTCATCATATCCAAATCGCGAATGATGGCAGTTCGGAGTCTATCAATAATTCTCAGATTTTCAGTGGATTGATGGTTATTTGAGAATCAACAGATTGCAGTTTGATTGCTGTTGCACTGTGTTGCGTCAGAGTGTGAGGTCTGGGAACAACAATTATGGGAATAAGCAGGAATTTGTGGAGCTGAGAACCAGACTGTGAATCAAATTATATGGAAGAGGTTATTAGGTTCTGCTTTTAAATGACAAACTTAATCTGAAATCCACAGGTCTTTGAGGGGGTCCTGTTTATCATTTTGTGATTTTGAAGGGTGGTCATGAGGGCACTGATTTGCAGGACTGAACAGCAGGACTTCTTTGTAACATTATCACCAAAGTATGAATTTGTGAAGGACCTCAGAAGCTGAATGGGGCATTAGGATGGGGTCCAAACAGCAAATTTTGATAAAGCAAGACATCTGATGGCCGATATAATGCTGTAGCACATAAAAACAATTGCTTCTAATATATACACATACATGTGTGGGCTTTTTCCCCAGTTCACTTCACCAAACTAGTAATTTGCAGTGACCAAACTGAAAATAAACTTCTAAATTACCACTTCCTCCAAAATCAGCCTCAGCCAATTACAAGTAAATATCAGGGAGCATTGCTGACATTCACCTCGGCTCTGCCGTATCATTACCCAACAGGCTTTCTCCAGTAAACATGATAGTCGATAGTCTCAGCGCCGTGACAGAGTGCACAGCAGCCCAGCGATCCACCAACCGCTGCATGCAGACATTCTTTTTATTAATATGATGCAGCATCTGGTTTCAAAACTGTTTTAAGAACTATAGTGCATTATTAAACTGCTGTTTTCTGTTACTGTGTAAAATATAAGCCTTTTATCTTGATATTTGAAAAAATGTGGAAATGAGGAGAATAGCAATACAGAGAGTGAGAAGGTGATGGAAGGGGAAAGATGGATAAAACAGGAGCATGCATATCCTTTATTAGTGGCTCATTCATTTTCTATTTGGCAACTGTATTACATGGCACAGAATAGGTTGCTATTCTGGAAATGGCCTAGTTTTTGGTCTGTTTTTTGGGGGGTGGGCGGTGAGCGTGCATTTCAATATGAATTTACAAGTAAATCACACAGCAACCCAGGAGATCAAAATGAATCTGCATTTCCATTGCGTTTTTTTGAGTAAAATGAACACAAAGCCTAAATCTTTCAATTTTAGAGGCAGGCCAGTTATAGTTATGCTACAGAGTGTAGAGACAGAGTGTAGACTGTAGAAACGTTGTGAAGCGGTGCTGCCTTAAAGTTCCAGCAGAAACTTTAAAACAAAACATACTTTTTGGAATTCATGGATCGTTTTAAGTGGAATGCAAGACCTAAGTTTTATTCTAGCTCGGAAAACTGGGAAAAAACATGTTCATCACATCGTTAGCAGCATCTGGTTAGTAATGAATATAAATTTGATGCAATACCTGACACAGTTAATAATACATTTCACAGAGGAGAAAGTCTAATACATTTCATTTTTCAAATAATTATGTAAGAAATAAAGTAATTGGTAGAGGAAACTGGTGGGAGTTGTCATAAGGGCTTTATCTGAGTAACTTTAATGTTTTGAGTCAAACTTATGCTGTTTTTAAAATGTTTTATATAAGAATTTTTTATAAGACAATGTTTTTTCTCCTTGAATGTCAGAGTAAGACAAGTTCTTATTTTTATAGAGACAAGAGGTCATGTTACAAATGCTAATACATTTAGTAATTACAATTAATACATTTCTTATGATTCCTATTCTTTTAGGACGAAGCTAAGAGAACAATGCTCTTATAAAGCGTAATCAGTTTTTTTGCTGAATGTGTAGTTAATAAACTTTACGGCAGCCATTTTGGTTCTTTGAAATCTTTGAGTTTCTCTTTTTCTCTGAGGTTCTGTGCACACGCAGCATTTGCTATTGTTATACAAAGGAAATGTGTCACAGTCTCTCTTCTGTAGAATTTTACGTAAAGATATTACGTTACATATTTCATAAAACTCTGTTTTGTTCATTTCTGTTGTTTGTTAACAGTTTCACAGCATTACATAACAGTTGGTTTTTAATGATATGAAATGGGGCCATCTTTATAAAAGTACAAGAGAAGTGGGTGTATTGACAACATTTTATTGTCAGTTATGCTTTCATAATTGACATAAATTTCAAAATCCACTTTTATAATGACAGTTTCAGGATTAAGGCACTGTAGTCAGCCTTTATACCTTATTGTGCACATTTTTTAACTAAAATTTTATGCTGACAGCAGCCAGTCGCCCTCTTAAAAATGGAGGATATTGACAGTTCATTTGGCTTGGTTCAATTATTCTGAAAAATAAGATCTGAAACTGCTCTATGTAGGTACATTAACACAAACACTGCCAGCTGCCCAAGTGTAATTTTATGTATCTGTAAATGTGTCAGAAAATCATTTAGTATAGTATGCATAGTATTAGTAGTATAGTATTAGTAATGCATATAGTATGCATTAGGTTAGCTCTTTCAGGTCAACGTCGTGGCAGAGTATGAAGGCAATGTTTCTGGCCTGAATGTTTTCAATTGATCAGAGATCCATCAAAAGCCTGTTTTTAACTCAGAAGCACAGTAATGGACCAGAGGAAATCCGGCGTGCTTCATAATGTGGCATTTGGCGATTCTTAACGCCTGTGGCTGTAATGGATGTGGCTGTCATTGGCTGAGAACTTTCACAGACGCCCGTTACAAACGGTCAAGGTTCAGGTTAATGGATCAGCTAAGCTTTGTTCCATTCAGTTCCATTGTGTTGGAAAAAATGCAGTGATTTACACCACTGTGTGCTCTGATAGCCTGTGAACTTTAGCTTTTTGCTAAATGAGGTTCCTCTTTAGTCAATGAATCCCCATAGTCGAAGAAGTTTTTTTCTGGACATCTGTGTTACTTTACAGCCTTTTGATGAGTATAATGCATATCATTAAGTGTGCACTCTATCTCTACTGAATATAATTCAGATAATTTTGAATAATATTCACTGGCCTCTCCCCTTTACTCCTTATTGATTCAACACATAACAAATCAAAATTACATCCTAAGTCAATTATAATGCGCCATTAGAAATGTACGTCTGGTCTTGTGGAGTTAAATCAATTATTACATTACATTTGCATGCATGCCTATGCATTTTAAGGATATGTAATTATAAACGCTATGCAGTGTGTCTTGTGAAGGTCTTGGAATTTGTGATACATTTCAACATAAAACCTTGTAAATCATGAAAATATCTAAACATGTTACAAGAAATCATGCTGATTTATTTGTATATGCCTGTCTTGTTGTTTATTGTTCCCTTTATGAACTATGTCCTGTGTGTAATCTATGCAAATCCTAAATTTGATCATCCTACAGAATTTAATTGGGCCAAGTACAGAGCCCAGGAGATCTCCCTAAATCATGATTTAAAGTGCAGCCTCTCTGAGTAACATTCTTTAAACTATTAGTATGCAGGCAGAAATATAGCTGTGCTAATGAAAATAATTCTTAAATTGTTTCAGTTTACAGCAGTTGTGCTTTTGCATGTATATTAAGCATAAAATAGCCAGGACACATGCATCTTTGTACATGTTTCATTCTATCCTATACATCTATACTGTACAGTTTCACTTATAAGGAGACTTGTGAAGTTGATGAATTGTGTGGAGTATTGTGATCGTCCCTTAACAATCGCTTTATTACAGAGTGCGAGCAACTCCGAGCTGCCTTGATTAATTACACTGTCCTACAAGCAGATTTTTCAATATGGTAAAAGAGAGAAAAGTAATTCTATTCCAATTCCCAAATGCTTTGCAATGTTACCAGCTTTGCGTGTGTGAGCCACAGAAGGAAAAAGGTAGAGGCAAGAAACCTGTGATCAAGAGCGCAAAAAAGACGATGGGCAAGTAACTACGTTGCAATGATTTGTGGAAAAAAGCAGCAAAAGGGAGGAGAGACATCGTAGAAGATGAGAAGTTATGAATATTGATTACCATTCTTGTACCGATCCAAAGACATGACAAGGAGATGCTGAGGTGTTCTTTGACAGAAGCTCGAACAACTCGTTTGTTCCTAGTCTTGTTCTTTCCCTCTCTCACTCGCTCTGTCATTCTGACAGATGCCGCCTCGCCTCGGAGCACCACAACTTTCCTCGGATAGGTTGGGGATGTAACGCGCTCGAGAGGCTGAGAATGAGCAATTGCAGTTTCTTGTTTCGTCTCCCTGCCTTTTGTGGAGTCGCGGATTGCTCCTAAGAGTGCCATGTGACTACTTCCACGGTGCTTTGGAGCTGTTTTTCCCCTCTCTCTCTTCCCTCCACCAAAGAGGAGAAGAGGCGGCTAGAGGAGGATATGTTTTCCGTTTCGCTCAAGTGCCGACTGGGGGTCATCAGACGCAGGATCAAGGGTATTGTGCAATGCATCACTTTAACACTAGATTTTGGGATGGGGGTCTGAAGCTTTCAACATGTTGGGAGGGGGACTAGTTTTGGGATTAGGGTGCAAATGGGGTGTTTAATTAGTGACTGTCTTGTGTGCGATCTTTACTTGTTTACCGATTCATTGGGTTTTGGATTTATGATGGGAACTTTAAAAAGAAACTAAGCTAAACTCAAACATTGTTTTTAAGCAAAGAATGTTGACAGTTCGGGCATGCTTGAAAGTGCTTTACTTGTGTGTTTGCTGTAGTGAAACTGCTGGTTATTTTTTTAATGAATGGGTTATTTATTTTGTCATTTATATGAATTATTTACACATTCTCACTGTCAACAGTTTTTGCTTTTAATTAAAGTTTAACTGCGAACAATTTTTAAAAGGCATTCACACTTTATAAATTATGTTACGGTCTCATGCCTTGTGTTGAATTATTTTAAATTTTGCTGTTTGCTGGCGGGTATAATTTTAATGCATGTTTATGACTGCAAAAACTGAAAGACTCCTTAGTATTGTGTACTTTTGTTTATTTATTTTTTGTTTCCTAGTTGTATTTATTAACTATATTTCGCTAGCATTTGTAGAGTATTTATCTGTGTACAGTCTTGTCTAGTACTAGTATGCATAAACCACTCTGGGTTGTGATCTTACATTTAACAGGGCTGGTAGATATCAAGCAAAAAACTTCAGACACTTCTTCTGAACTGCCAGTTTAGAAGAGCTAGTTTTAATACACTCGGGATCTCTTGCCTTGAGCTAGTTTGAAAGAAATCAATAAAGGCATGTAAAGCAAAGGCTAGAAAAGTACAGGACTATATATGTAACATCAGCCATCTATGGCATGGTTGTGTGGGGGTGTGGATTGGTTAAAGTTGGCTGAAGTTCAAGGTTTCATGTTTAAGTACAATATGAGGTGGGTGAGGAGGTTTCTCTGGGGTTCCTGTTTATGCTTGTGCCTTAAGCATTTTATTTTTTCAATTTACCCGTGTGCATAATCTAAATGCATTTAGAGATTCTTTATTCTCCTCAAGACTGTGAATTTCATAACAGGCAATCCTACAAAATGCATCTACAGCAGCCAAGATAAACCAAACCAAACAAAAGACAGCAGTTCAGCACACATAACAAATCCCACTCTGTATATTTATCCAATTAAATAGAGGCAAATAGATTTGGGCAGTTTGGAAGAATGCTCTGTTGTGAGTGATGGCATAATGTGATTAGCAATGTGACAGTTACAAATGTAGGGTGCGGAATGTCTTTAGAATGAGCCAATAAAATCACTCCGTCTCCAGTGTCCAGGCTGAGGAATGATTGATGGAGGAAATTTCATGGATTGGCAATCACAAAGGCACGGGGGCCTAGTCCTCATGAGATCGTCAATAGCAAAACTCACATCTCAGCCCCTTATTTAACATCTATATTCTTTATGCAAGCTAACTTGGGGATCATATCTCATTAGATTCAAAAACTCACGGTAGAACGTTCCAGATGTTTATGTCACTAGATATGAAGACTATCCACAAAGGCTTTGTTCAGTCTAAGAGGATTGATCAGCTGTGACAGTTTTATTGGAGAGGTGAACTCCGGACAAGCTTGATAAGAAAGTCGTACTTCACTGACTAGAGATTTCTGGCTGAAAATTAACTTCCTGCTCAATTTAACCATGAAGCTAGAATACCAACCCAGATCAGCAGCCCATAGACTTGTAATTATAATACAATCACATCCTATTCACATTCCTAAAGTAGATTATCGGACAGCAAGACATATATCATGAATATAAGAGACTATATCTTGAATGTAGATGTAGTCTTGAAAATATATCTTAATATCTCTTCTATGAATTATTAATGCCAAGAATGCCATTGCTGGAATGTAGAAAAAATGCACGTAAATATGGATTAAGAAAATGATTTTTGCACCTAATAAATATTCATGAGCCAGGCTGATAGCGATTACACTGCCTCTCCCCCCACCCACCTCCGATCATTCCTGCGCCTACGACACTATATGTCATTGAAGCTTTGCCTTCTTTGTTAAAAGTGTGATGGAGCTCTCAAAGAAGGCCAGATCAAAGAACAGCGTGATTGCCTGAAAAAATAGAAGACAGACTCTTCATCCCAAGAATCTGACCTCTCCATCCCAATAATATGAGTGTGGAGGAGGAAATTACTTGATGGAAATTGCAAGATTTGCTTGGCTATGTTGTTAGCATTAGAATCTTGTTAAGCGTGTGTTTGAAGAGGTAATAAGAGAAAGATTAAAGCCAGGAGATGAAAGCTGGAGGTGACATTACGTTGAGATGTTAATTTCTGAGCATCGCTCAGTACGTCTATTCACCGGTATTTACCAACAGGGACATCCAAGGGATATCCATGGTGCATGCATGGTGCGGTGCTTTGAAAACACCGAAAGCCACAAAGTAACGGCTAATGAGTGTGAACACAAGCTCTTCTTTTGATCCGTGTCACAAGGTGCCGATGTGAGAAAAATTGCCACGTGGGGGAGATTTATACACTTGCATTATTTGACAACCTGTGAATGCTCTGGGGCCTGACTCTGCAGACTTTCATACAGCTCCAACACTCTGCTAGGTTGTTATGCTAAGGGAATATATTAAAATAGCATTGTTTGAAGCTGTTATTGTTTTTATACATAACAACATGATGTGTTTGTCTTTGAAATCGACCGTGTGCCAAAAGTTCCTGGGTGAATTTAAAAGTGAGTTCCTGGACTGCGAAAGAGCTCAAAAGTTTTTCACTTGTTTATTAGTTTCCTTTGTAAGTCGTTAGTGTAACAGAAATTGATTTTAAAATGAAATCGAAATGATTTTATTAGTTGGTTTGAAATGCTTAGTCAACAGTTGTGGAGATTTAGTTTTTCCCATTTATGTGGATACAGTAGGAGATTTATTTTTACCTACATAGAAGCCATGTGCCTGGGGGCTTTTCCAGTGATGGCTGTTGAGTGTGCTGACTTGACTTTAAGAGGGCTTCGCAAAGTTTGAAAGTTTGCAACAAGGTTAGATCATGAAGTGTACATAGATCCTGCACAGAAAAGACAGCTCCAGTCTGCCAAAGCAAGAGGCTACCATGGAAAGAAAGTTTCCTCCAGATTACTGTTACCAGTCAAAATGTAATTTTAATTCTAAAATAATCTGTTGTCTAGGAAATTGTTGATACTTTAAAATAAAATAATCGCTGTTTTACTTTAGTATACATATATACAAGCTCTTTGGTTTCTGCTTTGACAGGCCAAAGCTGTCAGTCATTAAGGAATCAAGACATCTTTATAGTTAAGAATATTAATGAGCTTGTAATGAAGCTCCTTATAGCCTCATTATTCAACCCGCTGCAGCCCATATTAGCGGACACCTTTGCTAACAACCCAAGCCAGTGTCCTGTTGTCCCTGTTGCCTTTTAAGCAATTCAGTTATGCCAGCTTTTTAGAATTGCCTCCCCTCAGTCTTTTGCACGTTACTTATTTTGAAAGACCCTGTATGTAATCAATTCATTCCTTCATTCTCATTTTCTGCACCTGTTCTGTCCTCCGACGTGGCCCACTCGTCTGTTCCCGAGAGGCCTCTGTGTTGTATTCGGTTGCATTTGGTTAATCGGGCTCGTGTCTGGACGGCGGGGTGGCCCAGAATACAGAGAGGCCAGTGGCACGTGTCTCGTGTGCTGTTATGAGCTCCAGCCTTCAGGTACTGATATAAAGAGACTGTGCCACATCTCAGCATGTTTTGATGGCTATCTGGCCTCCTGCTTAGTTCTGCGGCTTGTTGTTGCTCCGCAAAGGTGGGTCTGTATTGATCTGGCTTTGCTTGGCCCCAGAGAGCGAATAGGATTTGGTGGAATAGCTGTGCGTCCACCAATCTGATCTACCGGGAGAAAACCGGTGAGCTTTGCAAATTAAAATGACTAGAGGGGAGATGTTTTACTGGGTTTCTGAAACTTCATATGAACACAATTGAGATTTATGAAACTTCTCAGTCAGTCTTTTATTTGCGTTTCTGTTTTAGCTTTAGAGAAATGGTGTTTACATTACTTGTATACTGTAAGTTTTCTAGTTCCAGTGTAGAAACCAGGTATTCTTTTATTAGACTATCCATCACCCCCAAGACACCAATACACACACTTGTGTTAGGTTTTCTGAAATCTGTCCAACAATCTAAGCATGCAGCAGTCCAGAGCACACTGAACAATTATGCATCACTCGCCTCATGACAGTTCCTTAGAAAAACGTCACAAATTTGGGCCAGTTGTTTAACTTTTTGCATGCATACTGTAGGACAGATCTGACTGATATGTACTTACAATACACTTAAAGATAAACCCCATTCCACATTCCTTGGACAGAAAATGCTTGATTGTGTCTTTGTACAATTTATCCCTTTAATAATTTCACATGAATTGTGTAACCTCTTCATTACTCGGCTATGAACTGGTTTTGAACTGGTGTTGAGGTGGCTATGAACACAGTTTTTCACTGTGTAAATAAGAAATGTAAATTGTTAGATTTTGGTCACTTTGCTGACGTGAAATAAATTCCAGAATCATCAATATATCATTATATTGTTTTAAACTGGATTTTGACATTTTGCAAAAAAATGGTGCTTGTTCAAACAAAGCTGTTGATATGCGGTTGCTAGGGTGACCTGAGTGCTTGCCAGGGTGTTGCTATAAGGTTACTAAGATGTAAGATGTTGGTAACATGTTGATATGCCGTTGGTATACTGTTGCTAGGGTACTTGTTTTCTAGTCAAAGACAAAAGAGTCCACCCCCAAATCTATGATAATCTGGTTTCAGGACATGACTGAGGTCCTTCCTGGGTGGTTGCCAGGGGGTTTCTATAAGGTTGCTAAGATGTAAGGTGTGTAACTTGTTGATATGCGGTTCCTGTTAAATGCTGTTGCTAGGGTGGTCTAGGTTGTTGCTTTTTGGTCCAAGACAAAAGATCCCGCCCCCAAATCTATGATAATCTTGTCTCAAGACATGACTCAAGTCCCTCCTACAGTATAACTCTGAGTATAACTTTTTTGCCTGTTTACCATCCATTGCGCAGCGTAGGATTTAATTTAATACAGATGGTTAGGGATTTAAACAAACCCCAAAACAGCCAGAATAGTAATGCTTCGCAAACTGCTGTATTGACTTCACCTGAATGTTTATGTTTTACAGAGGCTTAATATTACTTATCAAAAAGTATGACTAAAATATGACTTTAACCAGTAAATTGATTAATAAATCATTACAGTCGACACTCAGCTGTGTTTCCCAATTGAGTTTGAAACATGGTGAAATAATGTTTGAATTTAAAGGAGCAATCAGAGCAGTCTGCCCTGGGGTCAGCTGCCATTTCAAATATATGCCTAGAGTGAATCCCCTAATTTAAGGGTGGTGCAACGCTCACCTTAGATATACATATCAAATGCCTTATTTTCATTATTCATAGTCCTGTGAGTTCAGCTGGGTTATTTCTGACGTGAGTGCACTCGTACTGCCCTCTACTGATTAATGCCTGTCATACAATATTTATGGCCCTACCTCAAAAGTCATTTTTCTTTCTGTTCTGAAGAATATAATTAATATGGGGTCCCATCTCAAATAAATATATATCATTGAGTACAAATGCCGTTTTTGTAAATAAATATTCTGCCTTCGCTGCTTGTGTTTCCATAGGAACATTTTATTGCTCCGATTTTGCTCTTTAATAAATCAGGAGGAGAATTTAATTCCGGAATATTTCAAATTCAATACAAGTGACAAGTTTTAACATCTGTGGCATTATGTTAACAACAGAAAATCATTTAGAAAAATGTGAATTGTACATTTTTGTTAAATGTGTTTACATTAATTAATCAGTAAAACATTCATTATTTCCCCCGTGAAGTTTTATAAATCATTCTTTTTGTGGTGGGAATACTTCACTAGGAAACAATATCTGAAAATGTATAAGCAAAAACGTGATTTACAAATACTATAGTTAAGTTTTGTCCATTTCTGGTATTCTGCTTATGTGCATTGGTTATTATGTTTACTGGCTTTATTTTGGCATGACAAGGAAGTTAAAAGATTTGATAAACCTTTACCCACAGAACATCAGTCTAAAGGGTCTAAATAATTTGTTTTGTGGTAATCAACATTATTGTCACCAGTGCTGTTTACAGAGTTTGTTGTATTGCATCCGGAATGTTCTATTTGTTGTTCTATTATGGTCTATTTGGAGTGTTTCTTCTCAGATTCCTTACCTGAAAGAACAATAGACACGAATTAGACAATTATTAACATACAGCAATAGTGTAAAGCTATAAATTATGATAAATGTGAATGGCATAGCTCTGATTATTTATGCTTGGTAAAGTCTTGGTCTGAGCACAGTTTATGACATCACAGAGATCTCTTCTTAAACTCTAGATAGAGACTCATGAGATCACTAAGCTCTGTCATTACCAACACATTGTTATCAAAGTGACCATTGGTGTTTTTTCACCGCGTGCACTGAGATGATCAGAACCTGCTTAAGCTTTCGAAAGAAGTCCTTCCGCTTAGCATAAAGGAAAGTTCGGCACTTTGTTTAATGACTGTCGGAGCGCAAACGTGGCGGTGACAGACACAGGAGGTTAAATGCACCAAGGATCAGTGAACAAACAATACCAAAGAGGCTAAAGCGCAAGGTAAACAAGGAGTAAATAAACAAAACCTCTGCTCTTGGGAGTGTCCTCTTCTCTGGCTGATGCGCCAATGCCATTAAGAAGAGCTGACATTAATAAACATCAGCATATTACTGCAGTTTCCTGCTCTTGCGGTGCAGATGATGGCCAGAGAGCTTCCTGATGGGCTTGAATAGACCAGAATCTGTTTTGCACAGCTATAATGAGTCTGCACATGTCAGCAGTTGGTCATATGCACCAAGACTTCAAGCCACATTACTTTTAAATGGATCACTGGTTTTTGCCTTCCCATGTGGTGCTCTAGCAGTAGGTCTAGTTTTGAGCCAGAGTTTTGGCGATGGACCTAAAGGCTCTGTTCCAAAACACGGTGAGCTTCCTACCTCGTCAGCATTTTAAGGTGACATGGGCCTGTTTTTGACATAGTTTTAAATGTAGACAGAAACTACCCTATGCTGCCTTCCGAGGTCATTCACTTTGGCCAAGTTCAAGGTAGCATCATATCTATCCCAGAATGCAATGCTCATGGCAACATATTCTGGCCAAGAACCACCCACTGTAAATCTAAAATTAGGCTTACCTTTGAAAGTAATGTACAAAATACAGGTTACAGTATTTATTTTTGTGTATTACACAAAATCTAAAGACTCAGCACAAACATTGGCAAATCCAGTGATTACTTTTATTTTTTAAAAGAGTAGCAAAGATTGGGAATCAATAAAACGTCTCGTTCCCAAAGACTGCATATCAGCCAATCGGATTGTAGCTTGCCGTTTTGTGAAAGCTCTTGCCACCTTTTGTGCACTTCGCATCAAACGGTACAAGAACCGTCCGTGGGAGACTTCTCTCTGAGGCCACAACAGACGTAACAAACCTTTCCTCACCAAACCGAAACCTTAACTAAAGCTTCCTCCTTGTAGCAAGAAAGGCACGACGCACAGAAAAGAGGAGAATCCACCTTAAGCTTTGAATGTGCGGCCATATGATGTGTGAAGCTGAACAGAGCTCAGGTTTTCTGCTCTGTGAAAGTGATATGCCTGAATCCCGGCGGATGGGAGCAATCAGGATGTGGCAGAAACAAGGAAGCACTCCAGAGAGGCTCTGATCAAAGCAGCTTCTTCCTCGCCGCTGTCTTGTTGACTGGTGATGACACAAGCATAGACTGATGAATATTTGATCCCATCCGGGTTGCACTTGACACAACTAGCGCAAACCAAATAAGCAGCAACACAATTTGGAGCAGCGTGTGAATGTTTGCCGTATGTCTGGCAGCCGCCCTGTTACTTTTTACTTTTTAAAGGGGGACACGGCAGGAGAAAGTTAGCGGGAGAATGCGCATTTACATCCTATTTGTTTATTGATGGCGCCTGCACAAATTTCAGGCTTCGCAAGGGAAGCGTTGTCATGTTCATTATAGCAGTAATGTGATATTAATTTCCCAAACTAGTTAATTGGTAGATGATATTATGCCACCATTTGACCTCATCAACGATATTGTTAAATCAATGTAGTGCGCAACAAATTTTCTAGCTTTTCAGGAAACAGTTGTGACTAGCAATAGTTAGTTTCTCCAACAATGCTTGTCCCCTTAGTAAATGCACACTAACATCGTTGTACAAAAATGCACCCCTGACCAAAAAAGCAAAAAGTTTTAAGTATTGAGTTTTTCAGTAAAACCAGAGAAAGCATATGTATATATCTTTTGTTAATATGTGAGTCTCATTTAATTTATTTATTGCAATAAAATAAATCACTTTTTATTCTAACATTTAGGATACATTCTTTTAAAAGCTGCATGATATATTTAGTTTTTAGTTTTCAAAATAAATACATTTATTTTTACGATTGTTTTTCGATATTTTTATTGGAAGTGAACGAGACTAATGAAGTCATTAAGGGCTCGCTCATGCTCGAGATCAGAGCTGTGGTGGGCCAGTGGTTAGAACATACGCTCCCACAGATCCGGCTTTGGTTCTTACTGTTTGAATCTATCTGTGTCATATGCTGCTCACTCATTTGTCCTATAAATCTATGCAACAAATTTAAAGGTGCAGTGCATAATTTCTGCACTGCTGGTGACACTTCATCCCACAGGAAGAAAAAATCACAAATTACATATTTTTATATCAGTTGTTTCTCGCAGACAACAATGAGGTTATTGTACAAGTACAGCAAAAGCAGAAATTTGCTCCATTTGTACTCCAGCAATCTCCGGTTTGAATTCCAACACTTAATGTATGTCATTTTTCAGCCGATCTGGGTAATCCTGCCTCAGTCACACCATTGGCTGAGGTCAAACAGTCATAGTGACATTAAAAGCTCCACAGTTCCCTAATGCTTACAAGTTAGCACATGCACGGCTTACAGTTAATTAATTTAACCATTTACCAGTGAATGCACAGTACAGCAATTTACAAAGCGTCTGGTAATGGGAAAACAATAGCCTTTCAATGGACCTTTATTATCCCCAAATATAAGCCACTGATATGAGTCTCCTGGCAGAAGATTTGCTTCAGTCTTTTATGCTCCGCTTCGCAGGTTATTGCCTGCAGTGCACAATAGAACCTCAGGGTGGATCAGACAAATTTCATTCACCCCATACTGTTCCCATGAGAAAGCTTTAAGCTTATGCCAGAAGACGACTGGCTCCTAAACCAGCAAATCATGACTGTAAAGGCTTACAGTACAGTACAGTATACAGTACAGTACAGTGTTACAGTACAAGTACAAATGTGTTTTACCTGAGGAAGGCTTGTGAGGCCACCACAATGCTAGTTACGGTGCTGTGGGTTATTGCCAGGGTGTTGCTATGTGGTTGCCAAGGCAGTCAGAGTGGTTTTGGGCATGTTACTATGTGGATGGGTGTGCTGGGTGGTTGCAAGGGTTTTCTGGGTGGTTGCTAAGGTAATTTGTATGGTTGTGGGGTGTGAATAATTGGCTGAAATCAAAAGAGCTCACCCCTAATCCAGAAAAAACATACACTGGGCTAGATATGGTTATGATCCCTTCTACAAAATATTTTCTATATATTATCTAGATAGCACAGAAAGTAATAGCATACATCTTAATAATAGCTGTATGATTGGCAAAATGTCAACTTTAACTTTTTGATATTGTCAGACTTTCATTTGCTGCCCGTTTCAATTCTTTACAGAAATGCAATAAGCTTAAGAGCTTGGCTGTTCGGTAACCCTTAATTTCTCTGGGTTTTAGTCTTGTTTCAAGGTTGACTTAAGGTTTAATCTAAATTTTATGGCAGGTGGTTTCAAATTCAAGCAAAACAGCCAGAGTGCTCCCACTAATTGGTATTGATGGTCTTTTGGTCAAACACAGGCAGTTTTGGGGTTCAACCAAACATTTTATCATGGTTGTGTCCCAAAAAACTTCATTCAAATTGTTATTTTAGTAGAGTCTACCTCCTGTCCTATGGCCCAAATCTGTGGTGTCAATTTTGGATGGTTAACCTAGACATCTGATTTGTACTAAGGACATAAAATCATGCAGTTGTGGACGGATGTTTTGTTCAGTAATTATTTGACTACTCCAGTCTGTTTTCTCATGATAAAGATTACGATCCAAACAGAATCAGACAGAAAGATAGGAAGAGAACGAGATAGTAAGAGAGAGAGAGAGACAAAGAGAGAGAGAGGGAAAACCTAATGGCACACTGGTAAAGGGCACAGCCATGCTCTCCTTCATCTTTCCAAAACATTCCCACCCTGTGGTTTGTCTCTGACTCAGTGCTGTGAGCCAAATTAATAGCTTTGTTGGCTAATTCTCCACATACAAAAACACGACAGATCCAAATAACTGAAATCCCAGTTGACACACACAGATCGCTCCCCACTGCTTCAGGGGTCCTGAGGCATAAAAATGATGCTGCGCTGCATCATGGTCATTATTGCCTGTGTATGAAGTCTCTGTCCCACTGACACATTAATGTATTTTAAATATCTCGCTACATCGTTCCCGCTGAAAGTTCTTCTGGAATTAATACACGAGAACTTTTAAAGATTTAAAACAAACTTTTTCTTCATTCAGGAATGATGGCCGACAATTTGTTTGGAAGCTGTTAAAGGTGCACTATACAGGATTGTCCCAAATATATGAAGTATGGACAAAAATAGTTCCTCTGGAGCATTACAGACAATCTACTAAAAGTGTTGCTGATGTCCACAATCCCTCCCTGTATTTCTGTATTTTATTACCTTTGGCCAATAGGTGTGTAGCCCCCAGCCAATAACAGTGCATAGGTGAGGGGCAGGGGGCAGGTTCCGCCTCAGAGGAAATGCCAAGTTTATGGGGCAAACAAAACAAAAACAAACAAAAAACAAACAGCTGAATGTACAGGTTTATAGGTGTATACTTTGCCTGGATAAATGATTTTGGTGTATTTTGTAAATCCTTTTATTATTGTGTCTGGTGGACTGTATGTAAACATCTGTTATGTAAAGTAGCTTATTCAGGGCTATATAACTTATTCATACTGTATATATTTATAGAATATTAACTTTGGTTCCAGATTTGTACAACTTAAGTAGAGCGGTGCGTCTCTGTGCTTTTCTAGAACTTTCCTATGCAATAAGACGTACAGTTTTCATCTGGCAGATTCCCATAGGCTTACTTTTAAGGAACAATTGCATTTAGGGATCAGAACATCAAAACGTCAATCTTTATTGACTTAGGCCAGTAGGCAAACACTTAACAAACATTCAAAGCACCCTAGCAACTACATAGCAATGCCCTAACAATCCAAAGAACAGGAACACCATAGATGCTGCATAGCATATTTAAATTAGTATGTGCAGCTGCCAGCTGTACAATGACATGGCCCATGTTATAGCCACAGGGATGGAAAAAATGTACAGTAGATGAAGTAGATTATGCATTTTGCTATATGCACATTTTGTTAATGCCCAACCATTAACAACCAGACAATTACAATTGTGATCACCCACCTACCCACAACCTGTCTGTCTGAATTAATTACTTATATATGAACGTTATCATTTTGATTTTTAGAAATGTTGATTCAAGCATTTCAAAATGTTACAGCCTTGAGGGCTTGTTGGTGACAGTGTTCAGAAATGCCTTTAATCCAGATACAGTAGTTTAAACATCAAATAAAAAGGCAACATGAATTTGGATTAAAATAAGACAGACATTCACTGACATCAGCATAGAGACACATTTTACCCACAATCCCTTTGTACCTGCTTCATGTAATGAACAGACCAGCTCTGCATCTTAAGAAAGCTGACGTAGTAATTTTGTGAGTCCTGAATTCACGGCGCATAACTGTCACTTTTTAACTGAATCGGCCTCTTTTATAGCTTTGTGTACAGAGAAAGCTTGTCAGCTCTATTGTATGTGAAACAATATTCCTATAATGTACGTGTTGTTTATTAGCGGAGTAATTACCTTATAAGCATTGTTTTACAGATCACAAGTTATTTGGTTACATAGTTTAGCTTAGATTGGAAAAATGTCACTCTACAGTTATTGTAGAGCAGACAGTTTGTAAAAGTACCAACTTCCTAGTTTGTAAGTTGGTTTGTTTTACCAACTTACTAATTTGTAAAAGTTATGTGAGTGATTCCCTAAACTGCTGAGGTAATTTTCCTCAGAGTCCTTGTGCTTGAATTATATTCACAGAAATCTGAACACTTTTACAGTGTTATGAGGAAACCAACTCTAGTGTCAGAATTTAGAAAATTATATAGCCACAATTCAGTCTCTCACAGGCCTGTTCATGGCTGTTTCCATAATGCGTTTCCATAATGTACAACATTAGAAATGTAAGCTGAATTACAGTGACACTATGTAAATTGATTTTCAGATTAAATAGGTAATACAGTGGCCTCTGAAATATGGCCACAATTCTATTGGTTTACATTTGCCTTGTCTTTATTGTGAATGTAAAGTTTAAAACCATCTTATCAGTAAGAGCTAAAAAAGTCAGTCTTATTAAATAATCATACAAAACTGATTAAACGCCTAATACAGGGGTTTTCATACTGTGGGCTGCACAGTGCAATGTGGTGGAAAGTCACTTTGCAATTTTGGAGAGATTTAACATTTTAATGGTTTAAGTGTCTTTAATCAATAGTTTTGATATCCCACTAAAAAAACTATTAAAAGAAAAAAAAAATCCCGATATTTTGGTGGTTTACTTCAGAGAGGCTGCATCTGTCTGGGTGGGTTCTGGAATAAAGAGTTTATGGTACCTCTTCCTTAATAAGCACCATTTAATGTTCAACCTAGCACAGTATAAATACATTGAATGTTATCTTACCTAACACATGTATGATTATAACGAGCTGCAAGAACGTTACTATGACTGTACTAATGATTTCCACTGAACCTTTTTGCATCTTTTTGCCCTGATGCAACATCCTTCTATAAAACCCAACAATTGCGGCCACGCAGCATCTGACGAGCTGTCAAGAGATTATCTACGCGTAGGTGCCAAAGAAGTGTAGGAAAAGCTGAAAACGCAACACACACTTGTGTAAACCCCCTTATCTTCAAGTGTATTTAGGAAGGCAGCAGTTTGAGGGCAGAGAGAGAGAAAAAAGGGAAAACTAGGGCATCAAAAGTCCCGAAGGCTTTGAGCATACATTTTGCATTTATTAATCACAGAAAGAACGTGGAGTAGAGAGGAAGAGATGGTGACTTCGCATAAAATTATAGTTAATAGGGACTAATGATTACTGCTCACATGCGTAATTTAATAAGGAACCGGTTGTAACGTCTTGCATTGCGGTATTGTTGCGCAGTTGCCTTAGCGACGCGCATCTTTAGTAGTTTAATATTCAACGCTTTGATTTTGACATTGATTGACGGTAAAAAAAAAAGCACCTCGCTAGTGCGGAACAAAGACGTAGATATCGTAAGGAAGACTGCGTACTAGATTCCGAGCAAACGTGGAATACTGCGAAGCCGAAAGGAAGGACTATGCTCTTCCTACAGGCTATCCTGAGGAAAAGGATACTTAAAGGTACCCCGATTTCTTTAAGTATTTGTTGTGATCAAAGACTTTCTTTCATCACCATCTATTGTTCGATTTGGGCATTGCATGATGATGTTTGTTTGATGATGTTTTTCTCAGCATAAATACGTTTGACGCGTAAAGTTTGACGTTTGGGTAGGTTTTACGCACGGGTCGCCAAGTGCGCATTCATTCCTTATACTTTAACGGCGCCGTGTGACTGTGTTTGTTGGCGCGACAGGTGATGATGTGATTACTAATATATGAGAATACTGTCTGGTTGTCGCATAGACGGCAAACTTCTCCCGTGGTGCCTCGTTTCTGTGGAGTGAGCTGGACGCGGTGGACACTGGAGTTGAGTCCCACTGGAGTTCAAATGGCTGATTTAATGGCCTTATTGTTATGCGCACCCGTCTAGTCACGCTACTGTATTAGACGCGTAGTTGGCCATTCATTTATTTGTTGACTTGGATACGCAATTTGTTATTTGTTTACCGTGACTCTCTCGCCGCTGTTGGTCTAACGAATGAAATATGCATGAGACGCTGAACACAGCTTTGAAATGGCCGTGGGGTTCCGTCTAACAGGACGAAGCTGCCACCTGTTGGTAAGGAAACACAAGCGACCAGCCCATTAAGCCACAGAGCTATCATTTATGACTAAAGTCTTTAAATAACAACCTATAATATGCATTATATTAGTATGTGTGTTCCTTGGGTCTCGAACCCATGACTTCTGCACTGTAATGCTCTACCAATTACCAATAAATTGTGTTCTTTTAATTTACAGTCTAAAAGTCACTTTAAAGGTTCAATGCACATTTGTATTCACTACAGCCTGGCTCAGCTTACAGGATGAGTAACTCTCTCTGCCCTTATCTTCTTTATTTACAAGCTCCAGATGTCTCGCACTTTCCGCACATTTGTTTTTGCGTTATCACAAGCGTGCGACTGCATCCTGCTTTTATTTGCACACATACGCCGCGGCACCTGCGCTTTTTCTGTCAGACAGCTGCATGAGGGCATTCGTTAAACTGCTGTTTGTTTTGCTTGTGTATCGATAAAGACAGTTGATTTTCTTACTGTTTTTTTAATAGCGAGAATTCAAATTCGTTTCTTCAAACTAGCTCTCAGCAAGTCAAGAAGCACACCGTTTATTTTGCACAGCCCAAGCTGTCACAAACAGAGCGGTTATGATTAATTAGAAAAATCATAGAAAATTAGTACAAATCACCCTGGAGTATTTCATAGGGGAATACATTTCCCTGTAGTTACTGCTATCAGCTACACTTTGTATGTACATATCTTTTCTGTTTTTGTAGTCTGTTATTCTGAGCAATGTATTCTTGTTTTCTTGCCTCCATTGATATAGCGTTTAAAGTGAAACCTGCAATAAAAACTACAAGTTGTGGGCCAGGTCAGTGCACTGTCCACTGTAATGCAATTAAAGGGATATTATTGAAAAATACAAGTATATTGAAAAATACAAGCATATATACAAGTATAAGTATATTTGCACAGTTGTAAGTATACATGACTTTTAAACTTAATATGGGTTAATATGGTGATAATTTTTGCTTTATATAGAATGCGTGGTGAGTTTGTGGGGGTTAGGTGTCATAAGAATAACATCAAACAATAGGATGTGATGTAAATGGGAACATTTCTTAATAAATGACTTGATTGTCAGGTTTAGTCATTACAAGCAGCAATGTTGCCTTTAATCCCTCGGGCTGTTCGGTTGTAATGACTTTGGTTTCAGAGCAAAAGGCCCAGAGTAACTGTTTCATGGTGCGAGACAGCAAATCAAATGGAAACTGTTTCTCAGTGAACACAAATGTGAAGTGAAGCAAAGTAAAAGCACAACAAGCATCTTTTAATAAAGTATACTTGCAATAAGCAACAGATTTTAAACATCTTGCCCAAAGCTTACTCTAAAATAAAGCGTTAATGTGGCAAATCCTACTTATGTAAACATGATTTAACAGGTTTGTTGCATTCTAAAATGTATCAGATTACAGTACATAATATAAGGAGGGGGAGAGCAGGTGTTAGCATAAACTGTTAACGTAAATTGTGGCCACGTTTGAAAGCAGTTTGAAAAAAGATTCTTACCGAAACTAAAAGTGACATATTTGCCACCGAGCAAGTTACTTAGTAAAACTTTAGTTTTACTTAAACTCTTAACAAAATTTATAGCTAGCGGTCTAAATAATAATGCGTTTGGTTTAACAGCACAGAAATTTAAAGGCTTAATTGAAACTTGATCGTTGTCTTTAGTATTAAGGTTAAATACTGCAACAATAATGCAAGAATACACGCTACGTCTGCGTAGAGCGTTTCTAGTTTTAAAGGGATAGTTTATTTTTGGGTGTCAATATTTTTTTCTGAGTAACACAAAGATGATGATTGAAGAATTGTCCGAATTTTGGGTGAACTATCCCTTTTTTTAAATCATATCAAAGGGAAAACAAGTAAGGGGAGTTTTTCTCACAGGGTCCGTGAAGACATAAAGACATGTTTTTTTTCGTTTTATGTTATTTGTTGGCATCATTTTATTCATATAACAGTTTTTTGAGAAATGGCTGGTTTGCTAAAGTCAAAGTCCTTTTAAGGAAGTATTTGCACTCAGCGGCCATAGATACAACACCTGTGGGCAGCTATGAGGGAAGGTTAATATCTCTAAAATCGCTGACAAAGGTCACAATAAAACACTGAATTTCAGACCAACTCCTGTGAGCGTTGCAGCTTCCCCATTCATAGTAATAGAACTCTAGTATCTTGTTAATTCTTTAATCCTTGCTAACGCAGTGAATTTGTCTTTAGTACGCGTTGCCTTTGATCATGAAAGCTTTGGGTTGTAGCTATATTTGTTGAACAGAGACGCGCCGTGGGTTTAAATTGCACATTAGACATGTTAAACTGTAGGAGAAGGTATTGATTGGTGAAACACCCACAGGAATGAATTTCTGCCATTGTTGACTTTCTTATTAAAAGCGTCTTTGTTGTGTTTTTGGAATTGGGTGACCAAAACTACATATTTCCTGACGGTGCCAAAATAAACGAAGTAGCTAGATATTGCTGTCTGAACACAATGTTGTACTGAACCATATCTTAAATTGACCATCATTGTTTCAATACTAATAATCAATACAACAGCATTATTGCAAGTGTGATATTGTTTAAGTATTCAAGTGGATTCCCAGGGTTCCTATAGAATATTGTAAATAATTGTCATAAGGAGAAATAAGAAATTATATTTTGCTTATGTTTATGATCTTTCACATACCTGAAGGCATTCTCACATATGACGGGCCCAAATACCTAATGCACAGCATAAGCTAAACTAAACTACTAACTATCTACTACTAACTACTTCAAGCTGTTTTTGAAGCAACATATTGAAGCAACACATTGCAAACAATTCAATGTTACAGTATTTGTTTGTAGTTTCATAATTTTTCATCCAACAAAGCTTGCAATGTTGTTTATCACACTGAGGTAAAGTAGAACTGATTAGCTGTCAGGTTGTTTTTGTGTAGGATTATATAGTCAACTGTTCTTGAACAGCTTTCGCTTTTTTAATCATTCTTATCAGCAACAGAAGATTTAGAGGTATAGACATTTTCATTGGCCCTCAGAATCGAACCTTGGCATTGTTAGCGCCTTTAGCTAGCAGTTTAGCTACAGGAACAGCATTTAAACTGGTGTTTACACAGGTGTCATACTCAATGGAAGTCATCAAATTGCTGTAGTTTTGGTTGCTAATAGACCTTTGTAGTCTATTATGGTATTTGTCACATCATGTGATATCTTAAATTAAAGAAGGTATTTTACAGTCTAGCTACCCTGTTAAAAACCATTGTAAACTACAGTACTCTTCAAGATATTAATAACAAGTTGAAATTAATTATGGGGGTATGGTACATGATAATTTATATTTAAGAAATTTAACCAGAATGTATTTATTTATCTGGCACAAAATGAATTAGGATCTCAGGTAGGGTAACTCATTCTATACTGAACATAACCAGTAAAAATAGAAACGCCACCAGGATGACTATGACCTGAGGCAAAGTGGGGCAGTAGTTGCAGTAGTTTCAAATATACAGTTTAGAATATATAATCTATAAACAAGTTGTTGTGACTTATGCGTTAACAATAATCATATAAATGCAATGTCACATGCACAAACAGGTGCATTGCATTAGGATGGAGACTGTGGCTGTAGTACAATTTAACTCTTCCTCGTAATGTACCAACCTTATAAGTAAAAACAGACATAAATTTCTCACAGAAAACTATACTTGGAAATATTTCCTAGAAGCTTAAAATTCTCCGTTTTCATATGGGTGAGTCATCCAGGTTTGGAACAACATGAGGATAATGACAAAATTAAAATGTTTGGGTGAACTATTTCTGCAACTCAGACTTCCGGCTAGGTTTAGCATTGGCACAAATTTTGCATTGGAGCTGAGCTTTTGCGTAGCATTTTGCGACCTGCTGTTGGCCCCACCGGTTACACACCACATTTCCCCAAAATAACAAAGTCGAAAGTGCTTCTTTAGCAGCCCCCCAAGATAAAAATGCTGTTTGTGCTTTCCTCTGCTCAACAGCAATCCGGATTACACCGGAATGTCGAGAAGGCTTTTCGGAATGAGCGTTTGCTTCCACGTTCAAAATAGCATAATAAAGACAAAATGTGCTGTTATTTGTCCTCAATGTGTCAGGTTGCTGTATGTTATCTGGGCAGAGGCGAGAGATCCAACAACAATTTTAAATTCAAGGAACGAAGAGGAAAACGAGGAGAAAGGGAGAGAAGCTTTTTGGGAATCCATTTGCATTTTAATCGCAGGTTTGGAAACATAGTAGCCAGCTGGCTTAGTACCTCATACTACTTAATGTCCCATGATGCTTTGCTACTCTCTTTCTCTGGGTTAAAGACACCATAAAATTAAAAACGAAAGCTGTTATTTTCTGTTGAGCGTTTTCATTCTTCTGACTAGCAGCAGGGGTCTTTTTAATTGTTAATGTCATTAAATCGCTTGGTGACTTTAGGTCAAAAACTATTTTTTATTCATTTCTGCAAATTCATTTTGACTGAAACTGCAAAGATTGACGTAATTTCTCCACGGGGCTCAGAATCGATCGTTTCGGCACTTCAAAGTGTTTCTGTTAATCATTTTTGTGTGTAATAACTGGCATTTAATTATTGTTCACATCATCAAAGAGCCTCACACGAGTCTTTATCCATGTTTTGTAATGTGCTAATTCATTTAATAGTCTCTAAATTAGTTCATTTGTGAAAAGACAATCTTATACCAAACACGTCCTTGATGTAACAGCTTTTAAATGTCTTAAACATGGCCTTTGCAAGAATGTTATATAACACATTAACTTGATTAAATGAAACTATTGAGTAATTGTAGATTATTTAGATGTAGATTGTCAAAATTAAATGAATGTGCTCCATTACAAATCATTTTGAGAGGTTGTTAAAAAGACTCATGAGAGGTTTATAAGCATTATATAATAACAATGTACGGAGACAAAGTGCAAGAATGACCACACACCTGAGGTGGGGGAACTGTGCAGGGAAAGATATTCATTGCATTAGATAAAAAAAATGGATCTGCAGCACAAATAAATCTAACTCAACATCCCAGATAATGTAGCAACGTGTAATAGCCTGGATTACTTTAGACTAGACAACAGAGATCTTAGTAATTGATAATCAGGATGCAATAGGTCTGAAGTTTATGGGTTGTAGCTTTAATTAGTAGGGGTACAAATAAACTTTTGCCCTCTATCGCCATCTCTGTTTGAAACACTAAACTGCAGGTTACATGAAGATATATTTTCTTTACAAGAGTTGTGCTTTGGCATTACTTCTCTTTGCGGATACCTGTTTAGCAAAAAAAAAGCTATATCTGCAGTTGGCACCCCTCAAAAGCCCTGCCAATATTTACTTTACTTTTCTGCCTGCAGGTTTTTTGGTTTTGACTACAGAACAAGCTACAAATGCTCCACCATCCTCTGCACCCATACATGCAACGTAATAAAGCATGCAGACATTTTTTTAGACATTGAGACTTTTTATTCTAGAAGTAATTAATCAAAATTCTAAAAGAATTATGGTTGATTACTGTTATAAGTTTGCAAAATGTAACTTTTAAAAAATATTTTAGTATGTAGATGTCTCACAAGTCTTAATAATCCTAATAGATTACCACTTCATGTTTTGGAGTTTTAATTGCTTTAAAGATATCATTCTCTGCTTTAAAGATATCACTCATGTACAGCTGCTTTGAAACAATGACAATTTGTAAAAAGCGCTATATAAATAAAGTTGACTTGACTTGACTTAATTGGTATACACTGAAGCATCATGGGAGTGTGATTGCAAAGCCACACTCCAGAAAGTAACCAGAAACGTTCACCAACCAGAGGTCAGGAATATGAATTGGGACCTTCTGGAAAGAATATACATTTACATTTTGATTGGTTCTTAATTCTACTTACAGTATGATAAAACACAATGCATTTTTAATATAAGACCACAGTAGAAAAAGCAAATAACCCAGAGAGATAACACAGAGACCACTTGACTTGTGTGTACGCTAATTATAAGTATTAGATCCTACTGAAGTTATTTCAAGCTACTTGTTCAACTCACCACCCTTGCAGTAATCCAGTGATGTCACTTATATTTCAGAGTAATCATCAAGCCCTCAAACTGTTCAAATATATACCGTAGAACCATGTTTGTTGTGCAGATCTTATCAGAATTCTCAGAACCCAGTTGGCATGGCAAAAACCAGACACAGACATTGAGATACAGAGACAGATGGAGGTGAAGAGAAGATGGGAAGAGACTCTGCTTGAAGGGTTGTTGGAGGGCTTTTAGTCATGCCTATCAGAGTGGCACTATGGGTCACAGGGGAGAAAGAGGGGGCAGTAACACAAGTGATGCTGGGGCAGGACTGTGGGTTCGAGTGGAACTGGAAGGGAGGTGCGGGGGATGGGAGCTTTGAGTGGTTTGTGTTTGGAGTTGCTTGGTGTCATTGCTGGTTTTTGTCTGAAATGGATCCTGGGGGAGACCTGTATTAAGGGCAGTGGGGGGAAGAAAACCACTTCCTGTCATTCCTTCCTCATTTTTCTACAGGATAAGCAATTCATATCCCAGTTTTATTATATTCTATATAAACAGAATGTGACGATCAATTTTGTTTTAAGCACCTACATGCATTGTTAATCAGAACCTCTAATGGATACAAGGTTTTCATACTAAGATGATATTTACAACACTGTACCCCAAACCTACCCTGCACAAACCCATTGACATCAGTGGATATGAGCAAAACATATTGTGTTTAAGTAATGGCAGGTCAGTTTTAAACATGTTTAACTGTATTTTGAGAAAAAAAATGTGGCCGCTTACAAGTATTTGTACACACCTCTATAGAATGGAGACTCACAAAAGAGGCAAAAGTTTAGACTTGACAGTTGGATTTGATTAACAGTCAGGCTGAGGAATTCACATTTATTGGATTTGAAACAAACTGAACAAACACTGAAAGATGACCATCAAGTAACTGTGTCAATCCATCTGTGAGGCTTCTCCAGTGTATGTAACAGTTACAAAGTCAGGCCTTTGACTGTAGCTGATTGACATGTAAAGTGGCCAATCACAATTCATTTAGATTTTATATGCCCTTTAGGGACAAAGTTATCAGAGACAACAATGGCACACTTCGAATGCTAGTATAGACTGAGACTATGGCTTTGATAGTTTGAACCTGAGGTGGAAAACTCGTTTTATGTACAGTTAAGATTCTAGGAACCTTTTTAAAACAATACAAAAACAACAGACATTTGAATGAGGTGTTTTCTGAGAGCAAACCTGAAGGTAACAAGTATAAACATCTGCTGGTTACTCTAGTGCAAAAACACGAAGCGTTTTAGCATCTTTACATCCAGCTGGACGAATTCCTTTCATTCAGCTCAGAGATTTACAGCCGTGGGGAGCGAATCAAAGAAGAAACCAAAAATCTGCAGGGGTGGAGGGGATGGTACAGCCCCACTCGGCAGATAGAAAGCTTGTGTAGAGTTTCAGAGAGTGTGTGTGTGTGACAGAGAGAGACTACACATGCCGGGCTGTACCGTGTGACCAGACTAAGTCGTCTTTTTTGCTCGCAGAGCTACGAGTGCGTGTGTGTGTTTAAATCAAGCACGGCAACATGCTTTGTGGGTTACGACGAGAGGTGAAGAACAGCTTTGGTGAGAATTTCACTTTAATGGCTTGAAATAGTGTGATTTAAAGAGAGCTGCTTGTAAACAGCAGGTGTATCCATTAGTTGTATAATAGAGATGCCTGTGAGTTCAGTCTTAATAGAGGAAATCTGGATGAAATCTGGTGAGATGTGGTTAGTGGAAGTTGCTTGTTTATTTTCTCATCTTCTGGGTGGTCTGTCTGTTTAGGATCTTTTCATTTGGGCTGGGTTGGATCTCTATGAAGTTGTGAATTATGTTAAGGAAATCTCAATTTCCCTTAAGTTAATGGTTATGTTGGAAAGAGAAGGACTGGAAATGACTGATGTCTATGTAGATTCAGGGATTGTTTTCCCTGTGTGTTGTTCTGCACATGCTGTCTGTTTCATACATGCTGATTCAATGTGTTTCTATTTGCTTTTGTGGTTTAAACTGAGTATTAAATTTTGAAATTAATATATGTACTATGAAGCCATGCCATTACCATGTTTTTGTGGACAAGTATCGAGGCAACCTATTAAAAACATGTCCCCCAATTCATTACTGTACAACAAAAGTGTGCTTTAAATGGTAAAATGTTGAAAATATTTAATAAACAACTTTTAAAGCTAAACAATAGTTTAGCTTCAACAGTCATTTTTACTGTAATGCAGTATAAAACAGTTTACGGTAATTAGAGAATTAGAGGCTCAAAATACTATAATACAGTAAACTCGAAGAATTTGGGGATAAGTTCATTAAAAAATGTCACGTTCGAAACAAAATATGTATTTGAAAGGTTTAATGACATTTACCTACACATTGGAGTATCATATAAATATGGTATTTAAACATGGTCTTCATCCGGTACCATGAAACATATAAACCATGATATTACCACTTGATACCACCATAGTACCATGGTACCACCACCTTAAGCCTCAGTTACCATGACAATGGAGATTCTTAAATGATAAATGCATAAAACTCTCTTTGTACATACATTATAATTGCCTTTTCCTGTGCATAGACTGACAACATTCACATGCATGTAGAATCCCATTGTGATCTTTCCCTTGTGAATGACACTGTGTTTGGAGATGAAGATCGTATTTATGGGCTCTGCTGAGCGAGTCAAGGGACGATGATCTAATGAACAGGAGCAGAGGAAACGGTCACGCAACAGAGCTCAGTCTAATGTTCTCCCAGCGGGAGCCAGACACCACGAGCGTATGTGTGTGCGCGCTATAGAGAGAGTGTGCCAACAATGATGATACACAAGCAAACAGGCGATAGATACAGAGATCGTATTAATCACAAGCCTCCTCTGCTATTCCTCTTACCTGATCTGACACCTAAGTGCTTTCAACAGACACATGCTGCCAAATCTCTCTTGCCAGGGTGATGCCCCATAATCCTGTAAACATCAATTACAATCCTACAAAGCATCTGAACTGCCAAGAAACTAATATTTTATGGGCATCAGCTATTTATCTTCTCACCGGCCTGTTTTGTTGCATAGCACCACCCACGTTTTCCAAGATTGTGTCACTGTTGTGGATTCCGTCATGGAGCTTATTTTTCCAAATGGGGAAAGATTTGAGCTGTTAGTAGATTAAGACTAAAATTCCTTTCAATTAACTATGATAGCATCAAAATTTACCCTGTTTTACCACATGGAGAGAAAGAAAAGTTTTTTTTGTTTTTTTGTAGTTTTTTTTGTCATAAGCCATCTTAAAAATAATAATTTGCTTTTAGTTTTTTGACTGACATCAGCTAGGCGTGAGGCTATTGGTTAAAGATCGAAAGTGTACTTTGTGCGCCACTCGCGTCACCAAACGGACTCCAAAAATGAATCTTTATACAGTTTATAAATAACCTGTAAACTTTTGTGTTGGATGAACAGTTAGCCCCACCCCAAGCTTACGCTATTGGCTGAGCTGGTTTTGTGGCGTTAACCTGGTCAGGATGCTTATATAAGCCAAAGCAATTTTTAAATATCATAGTTTCTGTTGATTTAACTAAAATGAAAGAATTTTAACATTGAAAAAAGTTAAAACACACATTTTAATGATGGGGTTATACGGCTGATGTCACACACCAGCTTTATACACTTTCAAAAGTCCATTTAAATCAGACCCACGACTAATAACAATGATAATTACATTTGAATGATTTACCTTTAGGCATCTCTGTCAACTCGAACAAACAGCGATTACGCCGGCAGCCACCTCTCTGTGCCGCCCACGCCGAACGCTTTGACACAACTTATAATGTAGGAGATCACATCGCCCTCCTTTGCTCCGTTTCCTGTGACTAATCTCCCATTTACATCACTGGCAGTTTGAAACCGCTCATTAGGCTAATTGTGTCTTGTTTATTCAGATGCTACATAGCGCGCTGTGTTCGGTTTTTCAAGGGAAAGTAAGTTATAGCAATGGAAGGTGGACTAAGTGTAATTACAGGTTTTGGAAGTATATCTCTTTAAATAATAATGGATGGAATCATTGCGCATTTGTAGTGCTGTGAATTACCTCGAAACTGTGGCGAGTAACAGCAAGTGTGATGTGTATAGACTAAGCGAGTGTCAAACATGCCTTGAATTAGAAGCCTTTGTCTCACTTGTTATCTTATGGGTTGCACTTCTTTTATTTCAGTCCTGCGTCTTATTTCCATTGTATACACGGATGTCTAGTTAAGTTGGATTGTGAGGGGTATGCGAATACATCTTGTGGGTGAACACGCCTCCTGTATGTAAATGAGTTCTATTATAGAACATCTTTATAGATTCACAGATGTCAACGCTATATGTCTGGCACAATTTAAGTTGTATAAATACACAGGAAATTGGGTAAGGGTTACAGTATATCAAATGTACTGCATATGTGGCTGAAAATGTGTTAATTGTTCTATTAAATCGGTCAGTTGATTAGTCGTGAAAATTGATTCAGCGGCAAGCTGCCCTTTTTGGCACAGCATGTCAACAGCTTGGACTGGACAGCTAATATCAACACAGCAGGGATTGGCTGTACATCTGGCCTCTGCTATGTCCTGTTAGCAGGTTGTTACTGCCTCCATTTAAATTCGCTGTGAATTATGGTCCTGTCGCAGCGGTTGGAATGCATTACGACTCATGCCGTGAGCAGCAGACAGCCAGGAGAAGAGGCCGGAGGTTAATACATTCAGGTTTGTTCCCTATTAAAGGTTCCTACACCCCTGTTGTCAGACAAATAGTGCAACCTGCCCGACATCACCTAACACCAGGTTTGGAAAGCAGGAAACATGGATCTGTGTCTTGCAAGGGCGATGCAGACATTCTCCCTGGCTAGATTTGCAATTACATCTTGTCATATCAAATAGGCCTCACCGATTCCAGAGGCATGAAGCACACATAGCAACTCCATTTCCAAAAGCATTTCCACTTTGACATTTATTGGAGACAATTAGAATGTTCTCAACACAAATATTCTATTTAATTCGATTTTTTTAAATAAAATGACAATACTATAAACGCACTACCCAAAAACAACCTGTGCCCTGACAATAACTCAATACTTCATATGGGATAAACATTAATCTTAATAAGCAGAAATATGCTTTTTAAAATATTTAAGCTATGTCCTGACAGACAATTTAAAAAATTACAGAATCCACTGTCTTTGATATATGCTTTGATTGCAATGCATTCTGGGATTTAATTGCTATAAATAATATACGTTGTACTGACTTGTTTTTGGCAGTACAACAAAAACTAAAAATCAAAACATTGTAAGGTTGGAGGACAGCGTACAGTAAGTTTGCTGCTATACCTGCCTTTAAGAACAACCTGATGCCTTAAAAGGCTGTCTAGCAACAATGTTTTGGAGCACAAAGTTTGGGGCTGAAATACTAAATTTTCTTATTCTGTGTCTGTTTGCCTTAGAAATAGAAAACTTCATATTTGTTTAGTCCAGAGCTCATCCAGTGCATATTTCAACGGAACAGCTGTGCACACTTTAAAGGACCTGACTGGGAAATGTGAGATTTGAAAGTGTGGTTTGACGCCTTATCTGCGTTATGTATCTCTGAATAGTACCAGACACTATTGTATTGCATGAAATAAACGTGACTTAAACACAATATTGACACAAAAGGTGTTTTTCAGACATGCTGTGATTTTAAAATGGCGGTTCCCACTCACCTCTGTGCGGTTCCCAGGCACATTAATTTTAGGGTCACAGGTTGAGGGGTGGTAAACACATGCCCATGTGAGCATGGCTTCATCTCCATGAGAGCACCTGAAGGTGATTACGTTTAGCAGTTGTGCTACACTCTTTTAAAGCCTTTTCCAATTGGTTTAAACAACAGGGTGCAGCTATTTTATAGCCAGGACAGAAGTCCTTAAAATGCATCAAACCAGACTTGAACTTAAACTAGTTGTATGAGCACCGTGGCTCGGTGCATGTGCAGTAACTGCTAGGCCACGGCTCTGGAGTTTTTTCTTCTGATGTTCTGATGAATTTCCATTTTATTATGCGTTTCATAAATTGCTGTAGTATTCACACTAGTGTGACTAAAAGATAACAATAAACAGAAAACTATAGTCTACAATGTAAACCTGTGTAGACATAAATGATTAAATTAGTAGTTACCTTTAATTTAAGAAGTGTTAATTCACTGGATTGTCTAAGAATATGCATTTATACATTCATATGGAACATAAATTCAATAAACATGCTTTTTCAGCAAAAATAACTGAGAAATATTGTTACTGGTACCTTGATATAAGATTGTCACACCAACCACTAATTTAAAGTATCCTGTTCACACTAGCTTAGCGTGTCATATATCACAGCATTAGTGTTTGATAATCAGGGTTTGTGATCTATAGTTCTCTTGCATCATAGATCATCCATGAATGTGTGGTCATGTGATCACCTGAGATTGATTGTAGCCATGTTCAAAAGCCTTTGTATGTAAATGTGTGCGCACATTGAGTTTGCCAAGAGGGATACCATTGTATGTGTTATGGGCCTTGTGAAATGTGTTGTGTTTTAATTCGTTGGTGTTTCTTAAGAGATTTCAAGGTGGAATTTGGTGTATCTGTGTGTTTTGCTCCAAATATGTTTGTGTTTACAATGTGTGTGTCAAGCGCACATCACTCAGGATGCAGGTTTCTTCCTAGGCAAAGTTTCAGGCTGTTTGGTGCTGATAATGGAACGTAATTACGGTAGGACATGTAGAGATTAAACTCAGACTCTCCCAAATTACAGCTATAGTATCTTTAGACTAATTAGAGCCATTCGTTGAGCAGTTTAATTAAAAACCAAAGCAGCAGGCAGTGGTCAATAAATGGTATTCTTACTATATAGCCTCAATTCATAGTTGTTTTTAACTACAGCAGTTTCTAGTGTATTGTGGTCTGCGTATTGTTATAATATTACTATGGTATTGGGCAACTAATGTTCTGTAACAGGAATTTATAACTTGATCTCATGGATGAACGAACTATGTTATGACGTAGCAATTTCATACACATTTGTACGATGGGAATCGTACAAAAGAAAGCATAAAGGTCAAACCTAACCATCACTGTGGTAAACCATATTGTATGAAAACATACAAATTGGATAACACACAAAATAGTAATGATTTGCCTTGAGACTGTGTTGAAATTTAATAATACTGCTAACTAATGCATCCTTATTAACATTAACCTGCGTGTGTTATGGACATGCTTTTCTAAAGTAATCATTCTTAAGGAAGAATCTGTTGGAAGATTATGGGTGACAGGTTTACATTGACGGAGGGACCAAATCTTATCTAGAGTCCAGAATGTCACTTGTGGATGGAATTATTATATATATATATTATATATTTATATATATAATATTATTATATATTGGCCATTAGGCACCACCTGGAACACCCTAGAAACTTGATGTTGACAAATATTTAGAAATTTAGCAACTCCCTGGCAAACAGAATAATTTTGTTGTTCGAAGAGTTGAGTTGTTTGCGTAGAGTTTATTTGTTTTTATTTCACTGCTTTTGGAAAGCTTGAATTTGATTGGCCAGTGGTGACATTCCGAGATCTGTTAATCCCTGACAACCACCACTAAAATGTACCTTGACCGGTACTACTAACATGTCCAATGTATCACTCTGCTGTTTCCGTTCTCATGTCAGGTTTGACAGTTATTTATTTTGCAAGGGGCTGTGTAATAAGTAGAATAATGTACATCCAGCCAGTTATTGCCAAATAAACCCCTTTAGGGTAATACAAGATCCTGTATTATTTTGTGATAGCAACTGGCTGGATGTACATTATCCTTTACTTATTAAGCTACAAGCTAAAATGCTTTTTGTATCATATATTGCTACAAAAGTCTTGCCTTCTTATGTAAGCAGCATTTCTGTTTCCTCTGTAGCCCTTCAAACAGTTAGCTAGGCGGAACGAGAAATTTAATAATGTATTTATTTTTGTGAAATAGCACTTTGGTGACAAATACACATGACTGTGCTTTGCGAGTGAGATTTCCCATCATAGCTAAATCACCTCCTTTGAGCGGATTAGCCAAATGCTGCTTACCGCTGTGAACGGTGATATGCTGGACTTTTCGGCGAGCTGGGAGGGCGTTTCATACAGTCGATTTGGTCTTGCGCTAGTGCTGGAGGCTAATCCAAATCCAAGATTTCACAAATAATACAGTAAACACTTTAGATTGCTCCCTGCAATCCATCCACACATTCTTGCCTACAGAAACTAGTGTGTTCCTGGTCTTATTCTGTCATTCCTTGATTCTGGCAGGTGCTCCGTGGGATTTGTACCTCATTGTTGTATAGTCACACAACAGGTCCCATGGGGGAATTTGTGATTATAGGAGCTTGAATGCATTTTTACAGCACAGCTTGTTCTAATGAGTAAACGTTTTGAGGCGTGCAGTTCAATTACAAACAAAAAAACAGCAGTTCGAAGTCAAAACAGCGGAGAATTGTTTGGCATTGCAGTTATTGGTGGTCAGTATGCAGGATGGTCTATGCATATTTTTGTTGCCTATTTTTGAGCTTACAACTGTTGTTTTGGCTCGCAAACGTTGCCAATATAATTTAGCCTCGAAATGAAATAGAATCATTCGAAGTAAAATATGAGACCCATATTTTAGACCCAGTAAAACATCAATTGTAATACACTCGCTGATAAAAGGAAGCTAGTAAAGTTTTAATAATTGGCAGCCATATCCGCCAGCACTATGTAATATAGACAACAACATACTGTATCCGCTATCAAATATTAAGAAATTACCCATTTATCCTTGCAACTGTTGTCTGGAGATACATTTATCTCACATAAACAAACATTTCTGCCTTATACTGCATTACTCCAGGTTGGTGATGATATCTTATAATCATCACTTATGTTGTATCTGCTGCCAAATTCCTCTATTTGGATCACTTGCGTACATTTTAATGAAAACCTGTAAGTTTGTGTGTTTGTGAAACATAGAAAGTAAGTATTGGCATCATTTACTCAGTCTCATGTCATTCCAAACCTTCCTCTGAGGTAAACAAAAAATGTCTGGAAGAACATTCATACTGCCATTGTTTTTACATTATAACAGTAATGGCTTTGCAGACGAATTTGGAATGACATGAGGGTGAGTAAATTATGATAGAATTTTCATTTTTGGATAAACTATCCCTTTAAGACTTTGTCTTTTGATGAAAAAGGAAGTCACTAAGAGACTGCTGACAGAATTATCAGTACAGTAACAATAGCAGCAGCGAGTGGTGCATTATTTTGCCTGGCACTGCCGGAGTACATTAGCAGTGTTTGTCTCATTGGCGTGAAAAGATGAACTGAATTGTTTCAAGCTTGAAGAAACTCCAGAGATTCTTAGTATAACAATGAGAACCAGAACACAAGGGGAATGTTTTGATTCATGTCACAAGTTTGAAGAAATTACAACTGCTGTGTGAGATTTTATCAGCTCAAAATGAAGCAATTGCACTCAGTCATTTGAATTTACACCACTATAATCCTGCAAGATTTTTGTCACATAAACAGTTTCTGTAAAAAATGACTTTGTGATTATTTCTTTTAATAGATGGCAAATCCTTATTTGTATGTCTGTGGGTGTTGATGCCTTTCTCATTTAATGAGTTAAGCTCTGTATGTGAATACTAACCGGACTGGAATTCCCTAGGAATATTTCAGTGATTTTTGTCAGGATACAATGGTGGGTGGTTACCAGGGCATTGCTGTGTGGTTGCTAAGGTGTTCCTAATGTTTCTGTGTTTTGCTGTACCATTGCTAGGTGGTTATTAGGGTGTTCTTGATTGTTGCTAGGTTGTTGCTAATTGGCCAAAGTCAAATAAGCCTAGCCCCTTGTCTATGATATTCTGCTTCTTAGATATGACCTGGGTCCCCCCTTATTAATTTGCAGGTAAACATAGACTATTTAATTTATGCTGTTAAATAGATCATAAACTATATACATAATTATATCTATCTATCCTATCAATCGATCGGTCGATAGATAGATAGATATTGTTTATGATTTGTTAATGTTTATTGTTACTGATCTGATTTAATGTTTATTAATTTATTGGTAAGGACATTTACAGTAGAGGTTGTTTCTATCTTACACAATAGTAAATGTTTTATTGTATGTAAAATAAGGTAACATTTTTAATTGCAGCGTACAGTATATTATTTTTCACACCCAGTTTT
Organism: Botia almorhae; assembly: GCA_036877575.1. NCBI lineage: Eukaryota > Metazoa > Chordata > Actinopteri > Cypriniformes > Botiidae > Botia > Botia almorhae. The sequence goes on along the minus strand of JAZGTJ010000764.1, from coordinate 41,910 downwards.
GAGAGTGCGCAGATTTTCTCTAAAGCTTATTTTAATGGTAATGTGAATCTTGCCCCACAGATGAAGGGCCGTACTCAAAAGGGAACAAAGACTCAACAGGGCCTGACAACACGCTCGTATCCAGAAGACACAGCATCCCAGGTACGCCCAAATCCATCTCTGTTGTTCCTCTGTTTGTGCCCACACGAACACTACGCCCACCGTAGGGCGAGTCAGTCTCTCTCCACGCTATATAGTTCTTTTGATGTTGTGGATTGTATTTCTGTCTTCACCCATTGGGGGTATTTGAGTTCTTCTTGCCACATTGGCTTAGATGGCTGCTTGAGATGGGACCCATCGGGGCTTTGAGGGTGTTGCTAACCATTTTCTCCAGATGTTCCCGCGGTTCGTGAAAAGCGTCTGTCTGAATCACTCTGCTAGCTGGAAGCCCTGCTGATCCAAAACCTCTTTCTTCTGTAAAAGTAATTGGATTAGCTGAGTCAACTGGAAGTTATACTTCTGAAAAGTTTATCAATTGAGATTTAAAGCAGTTTTTTTGTCAGAACAATTATGATTAAATTAACAAAATGCATAATTATTGTTTCTTAGGATATTAAATGCCTTTTAAACAAAAGGCTTATGCCCAAATGGTTGATTCTTTTGTGGACAATGTAAAAGCAGCATAAGTGGTTAACTCATTTAATTGTGATTGATTCTAAAAGTATATGAAAGTTTAAAAAAGTATAAATATATTTTTATGTTTGTATAAAAAGTTCTAATAATCTGTTCATGTTAAAGCCACCCAGACTCTTTCATAGTGACACAGCTCAACCTAGAAGTACAGTGTACAGTAGGTGTACAGTTGATACAAAGTTCACTGTGATGTAGTAGGGGTGTAACATTTAAAATCATCTTTCTAGTATGCACAATTTTGGGTTATGTGAAACTGTGATTAATCAACATCTAAAATTTCACCTCTTTAGATGGGAAATAGGCAGCTCATTTGCATACTCATTACCAGTTCAGAGACCATGTGATGTGAGGGCAGCCAATGAGAGACATGTGGCCATCAGTGCTGACGGCTGTTTCGTGTACTGTTTGTGTTTGTCTGTTGTGTGTTTGTGTTTCTGGGCAGAAGAGCTGCGTGGAGTTACTCTGGTTGAGCTGATAAAGAAGGAAGGAAGCACTTTGGGTCTCACAATCTCAGGTGGCACAGATAAGGATGGCAAACCTCGCGTCTCCAACCTGCGGCCGGGTGGACTTGCAGCTAGGTGAGGGCTTGATCTGACGTATATCCGATAAAACCTTGGAAATTCAGGAAAGAACTCTACACAGCAACCATTATAACACACACAATCTCAGAGTAACAATAAGTCACTTTAATTCACTGACCCAGCACTTTGATTCACTGACCCAGCACTTTTACTTCACTGACCCAGCACTTTAATTCACTGACCCAGCACTTTAATTCACTGACCCAGCACTTTAATTCACTGACCCAGCACTTTAATTCACTGACCCAGCACTTTGATTCACTGACCCAGCACTTTGATTCACTGACCCAGCACAAGCCAGTTATTAGCCAATTACAGGGTGACAGCGTAATCTCATGACATCTCATTGGCCAATGTATGCCTGCGTCAAAGTTCGTTGTAGTGCAATATTTGTTCTGAAAACAACAAAGATTCTCTGATACAATCTGAACTTCAGTGTGTAGAATTATTTACTTCACTGATGATGTATGTAAAATTACTTTGAGTGCAAAATAATGTGACATTTAAAATGGGGCAGATTATTAGCTAAAAAGCTGTAGACAGTACCTGACGTTTACATAATTGCCGGCTATAGCACCCCTTGTGGCAATGTGGAGAAACAGCATTAAGGCATTTGTGTACAGAATGTTTCGGGACTTAGAGATAAAGATGAGAATTTGATAAACCGTCTTTAGATTCGTAGGTCGATGTGTCATTATAACATCATTTATCATCTTATGATTACAGCTTGTGTTTCACTGTTTCACTTCAGCTTAGATGCTTTATTCACTGATTAAATATGACTCTGAAACTTCTCGGGCGCATCAAAGTTGTTGCATCTTTAATTGTTTTGTCTTTCCCTGCGGGCAGTACGAGGATGTTATGGAAGCTTCCGGGCCGGTGACAGATTTTTGTCAGGCATCATTGTGCTGGCTCGTGCTAGCCTAGAGGACAAAGACAATGAATAGCATTCATTTGTCTAATTAGCATCTAAATGAACATATTTATACTGCCTGTGAGTGTTCGGCTACAGATAAAGAGTTCTGGCTTTGCAGTTACGTTCCATTCAGAAGATAATTACGTTTTCGGGTTTGACAGTTGACGGGCAGTTTCTCCGGAGTTGAAGTTGTCTCGTTAGTTTGTCAATGTTAAATGTTGAATGCAAGAATGCGTCCAAGCATGTTAATTTTCACATTTTAAAAGATAAGCGACAGTAACCTTTACATTGTTTTACGAAAATACAGTGTGCCGACATGTTTACAAATATTAGCTAACTTGATTGAATAACAGTGTTGACTGTAATTACAATACAAACCATGTCTTTTGTTACAGTGACATACTTTACTCTTAACTTTATACTTAACGCCCTGGGATTGTTTTGCACACGGCCTGGTTTTGCACACGCCTCCACTTATTTTCTTTGTATATTCTCAATTAGTGTTTACACAGTAAATTTATGTACTCAAACTCTTGCTATAGATGTAAATTCATGCGTTCCACCGTACCTAAGTTCCAAGCAATTTACATTCATTACTAAGCAGGCCTTTAAAGATAATTATGAAGAATAATTCAAACCCAATAGGTTTTACAGACAACAAGCATATATCTAAATATAAACACAATGTAGTGTCGCTCGGTGCCTTATTGTTTATTGTTTGTCATTATTATTGCACGTATTGTTTAATGTGAAATCTAATACATCTCAGGAGCGATCAACTCAATGTGGGCGACTACATCAAGTCGGTCAACGGCATCAATCTGACCAAACTGCGTCACGATGAGATCATCAGTCTGCTGAAGAACGTAGGAGAACGTGTGGTGCTGGAAGTGGAGTATGAACTGCCTTCAGCTGGTAGGAAGTTGAGTATTCTGACTTTTGCCTGTTTGTGGCATGTTCCTGACAATTAAATCTCAGTCTAAACCAATCCCGCGCCTCGATTCATGAGTGACTATCATCATATCATCATGAGTCTTTTGCCTTCTGTACGGAGTCAAAATGGAGTGCACTTCTAGTGCTGTGTTTGTGTATACTGCAGTTATACACAGTAATGCATGATTCAAATGCATGGGAATGCATGCATTTGCATGCATGCGAATGTATGGGAGCATTTGTCCTAAATCAATACTCATAACTAACACCTAACATTATACATCCACATAAAATCACCAGTTTTTAGAAGTCATCGCAAAAAAATGGCTTGGAAAAGCTCTCACATGCAACTATAGTGAAATGTGTGGTGTAAGTTTCCAAACACTTTCTTGGGTCTCTGTTAGATAGTGCGACAGAGTCAGTATCAATACTGGTACATCAACACACCCTGATTTACCAATCACCTGATCTTACGGTGCTTTTGTCTCATTGGCCAGTTCGGCGTACGTGGTGATGCATTGCGATCGTTTGTCGGTTTATCATGCGCATGGCAGACGGATCATCAGGTTTATGAGCTCGGTGTTTCTGCCTGACCTTCTGTCGAACGTTTGTTTGTTGGGTTTATTTATCTGATTGTCTGCCTGCTCTGGCCGTCCGCCCAGTAAAAGGTGCAGATTTAAAGATCTCTCCTCGCCTGCGTCTGCTTTACCTCGCAGCTCCAGACAGTACCTCAGGTGTTATCTCCAAGACAATCGACATCTGTTTGCAGAGAGAGGGCAACAGCTTCGGCTTCGTTATGAGAGGCGAGTTCGAGTTTCATTGCGTTTGTTGTCCCAGCTGCTATTATATATTTAATCTTGTAATATTTTTAAGATGAAATTTTGTTGAGTCCATATTTGTTCCGGTGGCATTTATTAAATGAAACAGACTGTAATGTGTGTCTATAACACAGGTGGCTCCCACGAGGACTGGCACAAATCTCGACCGTTGGTTGTGACGCACGTCCGACCGGGAGGCCCTGCTGACAGGTAATGCTCACCTATCTCAACCTCTTAACAGTTCTTAACTGTTTTTACGAATTGGTGACTATTCACTGCTTCACTCACTATTCACTATTCACTCATTATTCACTCACTATGGCGTTTAGGTTTTAGAGGTGGGGTTAGGGGTAAATCTTCATGCTTGCTGCTTCTAATATTTGTACATTTTGGTATGATTAACAAATTTGCCACCCTGTAACATTTTTTTTTCTTGAGATCAGGTTGGCACAACCCAGCAGTGCAGCTTGAAATGCTCCTTATACAATTCAAAGCTTGATCTTCCTGTATTTAGATTTATGGAGATTTAGAAATTAGTTGACTCTCTCATCAAAGGACCCAGAATAAAGGCCCGCCTATAATAAACAAAATACATAAATAACAGTTCAGACTGCAGTCCAACGTTCGATGTTTGGAACGTCTTGTATCAAACACATTAACTTTTAGAAAGTTTATTATTATTATTTATTATTGTTATTTTTTCCACGGTTCTTTCTCTAACCACTTTTTCGTACATATCAGCATCATAAAATCTGCCAAAAACGCATTAATTCCTCATACGTATCTAGAGAGGGAAGGTCTTCTGTAAGACACCTTTGTTGTTAGAGGCAAAGATACCCTGGTTCTTTGACTGGCATGTGGAAATTGTGGGTATTGTTTTTGCTGAAGGCCCTCAGATGCTCCATGAGGACAATGTTGTGCCCTCAAACGAGTCTTTACACATGTAGCATTAGACATTAGTGTGGAATATCTGGACACTTACTCTGTGTAATCATAAATAATACAAATCTTCATCATCTTTGGTGCAAATAGGAAACTCAAAAATCAGTTGTTCATCATGTGTTGTAAATACACTGTTTTAAAAATACTGTAAAAATAGATTGATAATATGCTTATTCTACATAATCAGACAGATGTTATTTTTACAACATCTTAAGTGTATTATGTTTTTTATGTTAAGTGTATTAAGTATTATGTTTAAACATTTAGTCTTTAGATATCTTTAAAACTAATTCACTGTGCTGGATGAAAATAGTTATTCCTTATTCCTACAGTACAGTAATAGCTTAACATGTGATTTCTTATTACATGTTATTCTTAACATGTGAACTTACAGGTGGTTTATTGCCATCTGAATCAGACATTTTGCAGTTTTTTTTCCCAGTACAAAAAGAAAATTCTCAGCTGTATCACTTTGACAGACAACAGCATTGTGTTATTGTCTGTATTGACCATGTTTGGTAACTCAAACATAAAATCTGTCACGTTTTGTACATTTATGAGTGGTTTCCACAATGTTAAAGCCTTGTATGCAACACAGATGCAGTGTTATTACATATATAAGTGCTTTGTGATTACTGTGAGGATCATGTGTTCTCATGCAGGGAAGGAACGCTTAAAGCAGGCGATCGGATCTTGTGTGTGGACGGCGTGTCGTTACATAGCACCAATCACAACGACGCCCTTACTGTGCTCACCCAGTGTGGCCAGGAGGCCCTGTTCCAGATCGAGTATGATGTCTCCATCATGGGTGAGTCTGGAGGCTTACCGCTGTGTAGAAAAGCAGATTAGTAAGGAATGCAAAGTGGATCTGTTTTCCAGTAAAGACATGCTCTGTGTTTGTAAGGATGCAGAGACTAGTTAGTTAGTTTGGTCACTCTTTAATGCCTTGGGCTTAGTGATGCTGGGTTTCAGGTTTTATGGCTGAAACTAAAAATTCTGGACCAAAATCAAAATGTAAAAATGTTTGTTTTAATCCGTTTGAAAATTATTCTGCAATTTTCTTTAAAAGATATGATTCAGTATGACTGTGAGTCACTGTAAGTCATAACTTAGTTTAGCGGACACAGTTATCGCTGTGTGACTATAATGTCCATTTCTGTCCCTATCACCTTTCCTGCAGACTCGGTGACTAACGCTTCAGGTCCTCTGCTGGTGGAGATCGCCAAAGCACCTGGAGCGAGTCTGGGAATCACACTGAGCACTGCCACACACAGGAACAAGCAGGCCATCGTCATCGACAAGATCAAAGCCGGCAGTGTGGTGGACAGGTACATACTCAACCGGCCTCTTTTACAAAATTGTATATTTTGTGTACTTTCAACTGTTCTTTTAATTAATGTAAAACAACTGCCTATAAATTGTATGTAAGCAACTCTTTGTTTATACCTTTTATAACTTTAATTGTTTTGTTTGATATAAATGTTAAATCACTTTTTGTGCATAAACCGTCTGAAACGCAGCTCATATAATCTAACAATAACAATATAAATTACAATTTAAAGACAAAATAAAACAGTATTTACAATCCATTTAACTTTTGTAATTTCAAGTGTTTGACAGTAACGTACCCAGAATCAGATTAAACTAAATTTACTAGGGACCAGGGGAGTTGCTAGGGTCAGAAGGGATAAGGGGCTTAGCCCCTAAGAAGTACCCCCCCCCATAAAACAGCCCTACTTCACCCCGCTGCCTCCCACCAACTCATGGATTATTTGCAAGACGATTACATTATTTTATAAATGATTAATGGATAACAAACCAATACATATGGTACTCTGCATTTATTGAATTTTGAACACACTGAACAAAACAGTGTTTTAAGTGCAACATATTCCAAAAGATCAGAGGCTTTTGACAATACATCAGGGGCTTAAGCCTCCAAAGCCCCCCCCTCGCAACGCCACTGCTAGGGACAAGAATATTACAGACTCCTTTGTCTCAGTAAACAACCACACAACCACCTAGGGAAACCATGGTAACCATCCACAACACCCTAGCAACTGCGTAGCAACATTCTAGATCACATTAAGAAACTCAGTCCACTGTTAAACTGTAAAAATTCACTTGAATACAATTTTTATGTGTCTTCAGAGGTGGGTTACACATGATTTTCTTTGCACATTATTTGACGTAAAATGACCAGGGACCATATGTATTAGTAAAGTACTTTTGATGTTGTCACGTTGTCTTTAACTCATGACACATTTATGACAGTTCTAGCAGTTCTCTCTGTGCATCTCAGGTCTGGAGCGCTGCATGTGGGTGATCATATCCTGTCTATAGATGGAACCAGCACAGAACACTGTTCGGTTCTGGAGGCGACGCAGCTGCTGGCCAGCACCTCTGATCAGACCAAACTGGAGATCCTGCCCGCACACCAAACCCGCCTGCCAGGAAAACCCCAGGACACTGGTGAGAAACTGGAGAATATGATGTAGAATAGGTCTGAGACACCTTTAACAGATGGTTACCCTAAACAGGGTCTGTAAAACTTACTGTTTATGTAACAAACTAATTTTAATTTTGTATACACTGCGTTTATATGGACTTCATTGTTGATGGATTTTTGTTATTAATCTTGTGTTGGGGAAAGTTTAATGCATTGCAGCTATTATGAGACAAGCAAGTAAGTGTTCAGGTGTGATGGAAGAGACTGAAAAATGGTAGAAATGTTAATCTGTTGAGATTGTTATATTATATTGTAAAACATATTATAAACAAGCAGCACACAAACTGTTTACGGTTGCCAAGTAACATCACAACTTCCCGCATATATATTGAATTCAACGGAACTGAATGTCATGTATGCTTGTACTGTGTCAGTCTTCAATGCGATTACAGTACTACCCATTTTATAATATTAATTTTACTGTTCTATGAGTTTATATCAACTCTAGCAAATCCTATGATACTGTATGCAGCATGATTGTAGTGTAAAATGACTGTGAGGGATTTAAGACTTTTGGTTACACTGCCCATCCCGTGTGTTTTGGAAATGTACAATGGTAATAGCACATTTTTAACATTTAATTGAGCATACTGTTTTCAGACACCTCAAAGTAAGAATAGTGAACCATATGTTGGTTCCCTTTAGAGCAATTTTAATTTATCATAACACCATAATACTGGTTTTAAAGCCATGTAAATGTTGTGGTCAATGATTATGGTAATTATTCTGCATTGTGTACCATGGTACTGCTACAGTGCTTTATTTGTAATGGGGAGCGCAAGCATTTATTTGCTTTCCTGTCTGCTCAAAATTAGGTCATAATATTCTACTGCTAATTATGGTGATACGAACTTTACGTGTCCTCTCCGGAGCGCCCAGTTAGTGTTCAAATGAGGAGCAGATGCCCGACTCTGCTCAGTCATCTCATTTAATTAGCTTCTCGTTCTAATTGATCTCAACATTACAAGCTTTAGACCACAGGACAGATAACCAACAAACAGCGCCCGGATCTCAAACCTGGATGGCGCGCAGACCCAGATTAGCTATTTTCAGCCCGTTTATATGCAAATCCATGAGATGAACAGATGTCTAATGGTGCAGACCACATCGCTTGAAAACCTGGAATTAGTACATGCTATTAAATACTGCATGAGCCACTCTCCGAGTATCTAATCAATAGTGCATTATCACTGGGTGCAGAAACATATTCTATAATTGCACAGCTTTGAGAATGCACCCAGCAATCAAGCAACACCAATGGATAACATTGTTGGCGTGGAGTACTAAAAGTCTCTTTAGATTTTCAACACTACTTCTACTAGGAAAACATAGCACTTCTCAAACATCTAACGACCCTAGATGCCCCTTGATCGATTTTAATCGAGTTTAGCTCTTGCGCTATATTTGTGCGAGCCTTCACCGGATTTATTTGTGAGATTTAGTTACGAGGATTTTTAAAGAAATGTGTTCTGCTCTTTCAGGATATGATGTGTCGTGTCAAAATATCGCACACCAAAATGTGGGTCAGCCAGAGAGGGAACGCTTTAATGACGGAAAAATACATCTGCGAGTGTGAACCGTCAGGTCCAGAGGGACTTTAATCAAGAATTCCCGCTAGCTGGGGCAGGAATTGATGTTGGATAGTTGATGTTAGTTGATGTTAGGTAGCTTTAGCCTGAATATATGACTTCCAATATTCCAGTTTTAGTATATAAGTGGTTAAAGGAAGAATAAATAAGAGGCTGGCAATAATCCTGTTTTTCAGCTTATTTGGGATTGTGCTGTATGGTACCTGTGATATTACAGAATTTATTGTGAGGAGGAATAGAATATACAAAAAAGGCCCATTCACACCAAAAACAGTAACTATAACATTTACATTTAGTCATTTAGCAGACGCTTTTTTCCAAAGCGACTTACAAATGAGGACAAGGAAGCAACTTCAATTACAATAGGCAATAAGCAACAGTAAATAAGTGCTATAGACAGGTCTTAGGTATTTCAACACAGTATAAGAAGGTTTTTTTTGTTACAAAAGTAGAAGTGGCGGTGTGTTAGTAAATTAGTCAAGGAAGTGAAGATGAAAAAGATGAGTTTTTAGTTGTTTCTTGAAAACGGCTAATGACTCAGCCATTCTGAAAGATAATACTCAGTAATAAATACTCCGTAAATAATTCTGAAAGATACTTAGCCATTCTATAAAGATAGATATTAGCATCCACACCAACAGGCAATAATGTTGTGTTTATTATAAGCACACATGTCGCACTATCACAGTCGTAAAGATAAATGTTTTATGTCTTGCAAAGAATCCGAAGGAAAAACAGATGCTTTTAGGTTCATGAAATCCTTCAAAGATGAGACGAGTTGGGAAAAGTCGACACTGTTGAGAGAGTTGTCTTTTGAAGTCTTGTTCATTTTTCAGTTTTGATTTGAATGGATTTTGATTGGCTGTCAATGTTTTATTGTTAATAACAAATAAATCAAACAAATCCTAGCAATATAATTTCTCTGCGTTGTTATCATTATAGTTGTGGTGTGGAGTCCACTATTCTCATATATTTAGAATTGTTTTTAAAGCTTTATCTTGATAGGTATGGTTATAAAGCCTTACACCCAGATAGTCAAAACAGCTGCTAAAAATCTTAGCGCTAGTCACCTGCTGGTTACATTTGTGGTTTAGATAAATGACACAGTCTTTAAAAAGTAATATTGTAATCTCCTTACTGAAATTAAGCCCCGTCATCAGTCTGTGTGGGAGACTTTTACGGTCATCATTCCCGGTGTTCTCAATTCCCACATCAAGAGACAGAGTTGTGTTTCCTCAAGACATAGCAGCTTAGCATAAGCCAACAGGATGAGGGATTTAGCTCTCAAATTTGAGAAGGGTCCTCATTGGCTCTCAGACGAACAGATATAACAGACAGTCATATTTAACCTGGCTTCTGAAAAGCTGTCAAAACGTGGCATTTCTTAAAAGTCTTCCAGTGTGACAAAAATACAAACATGATGCTAATATAATGCTAATTCATACTGCACTGCTGCGTATACAGGAGATGATGGCTGTTTAGTACGAAAGATTAAAAAAGTAGCGTAGGTTTTATTAAAGCCATAATGTGGAACCAGACACACACATCTGGCAGTGTTATTAATCCTCTTAGACAGTGGAGGGTGAAGCTACGTAACTAAATGTCACATTACTTGGTTATGGAGTTTCAAACCGTATTTAGGATAACCTCTATTTTAAAGCCCAGATAAAACATGGTTATAAATTTTACTTCAGTATGACTTGCGAAACTCTACAGATAAAAAAATATCTGTAGAGATTCGAGTTTTGTGGATGTTAATCAAATGAATTATGTAATATGCAGATTGATAAATCAAAAGCTAAATACACAAATTGGCATCTTTAGCCACTTTTGAGATGATAGGAAATCATTTTGTTTGATAGGAAAATCCCTTATTTAAATTTCTTTACAATTCAAATGTCATGAATAATCGTTTAAATGTGTTTATTTATTTAACATGTTTAATGGAGTCATGGACATTATAGTTTGTACCAGTTGTGTTATGGTTGTTACAGTGTGGTAAGCTAGAGTAGCCTTGTGGCAGCTTTGTCAACTAGCTGTAAAATTGTTAAGATGTAAACTAGTCGATAAAGCAGCAAATTTGTAGAAACTCAGTATACAACCTGTGTACCCTAATCAGTCAGATAATCAGATTAGTGTGTACTAGACTGAAAATGACTCAAAAGACTGTATGTGTGTGCAGTATGCTTCAGGCGGTTGGAAAATGGATTGTGGGCGGTCTGTGGGCGTGCCGTCTGAGACAGGAATTACCCAGCAAGACTGTAAACCGTGACTTTGTTAGAGCATTTTAATGCTTCTGTTAATCTATGTAAAAATGTGCTTGTTTTAAGTGTCATTAATTGTGTTTATAAATTCAACCTTCCGCTGTTCAGCTATTCAGCTATATCAGACCTACTGGCTTAAATTCAGGACGAGATACCACATTCCTGTGAAGCAGATGAGCACAAGCATTCTAACACACAGAGGCACTCAATTATACTGCCTGCCTCAAGCAGAGAGCTTCATTAGCCTGCTTCCCAATGAGCTTTCTCATTGTGTTGCCTGCGCAGTCATTTCCCACAGTATCAAAGACTGATACTCAATCAACAGTGACTTCAGCAGACCCCTAAAATGCCATAAAGTGTTCAATGAGTATAAATGACAAAAATGTTGAGAATGTTCATGCAATGTTGCTACAGCATATGTTGCATATGTACATTAAATCAACACTGTGAGTTCTCCAATCTGTTATAATCCCTTCTCCAAATCTCAGATTAAGCGTCCTTCATGTACAGATTCAAAAATGGTATTTCCCGGTGGAAAAAATGAAAGTGCTGAAATGTATTTTGTTATTCTTTGTGTGTGAATTGTTTAATGTGTTTGGAAAATTGAACCAAATAACTAGAGTCATTGATTTTGTGTGTGTGTGTGTGTGTGTGTGTGTGTAGTAAAAGTCCAGAAGAGTGACCACCCTCACTGCTGGGACCCCTGTGTGAACTACTGCCACTCTCAACATCCTGCTCACTGTAAAACAGGAACATGGACCTCTGGCTCCAGTAACCAATCCAGCTCTCAGGATTACTGTAAATGTAACTACCTGCATCATTTTGTGCATTATCATTATTAAGATTGTTTAATAAAACGTGAGTTTTACCTAAATTAGCAATTTCTTATTTTTCTCATTTGTAAGTTATATTAGATAAAAGCTTCTGCCAAATATGTGAATATAAATGCTATTAAGGGTTAGTTCTACACTTTAGTATTTTGTTTTTCATTACTGTACCTTAAAGACCTCTATATGTAAATTACCTCTGTTCTGATTGGCTACCTTGCTTGACTGTAAAATAACCAACAGTGACCGCGCCAGGTAAAAGAAAGTGTTTAAATTCTGCACATTAAATGAATTAGCAAATGTTAGGTCAACTGTAACATCAGATCAGAGAGTTTTGCATGGGCGAACACTACTCACATTCTCTCCCGAAAATGTACCTGTCTGGTTGATGATGTTTAAGTCTTATCAGGGTCTAAGCTTTCTGGAACCAGTGGCTCTTTTCCCTTCACTTAAAAGCTAAATGGAGTTGCATTGATATGAAAAACTGTTCTTAACCCAGATGTACATGTAGTGTACTTCCCGACTGTTAGCTGTTAGCCCCCCAGATGCAATGTAATGTCCCTTTACATAACCGAAGCTTAGAGGACTGGAACAGATGAAAAAGGACACAATGGAATGGACCATTAACCTGCAGTGAACTCCTCATCCACTTCCACCAAAGCCTCCTGCATCTCCTAGCTTTTGTTTTTTAATGTGGTTACACTGTTTCCTCTTCTTCTCCTTAGCATTAGTCTGCACCAACTTCTCTCCTGGCTCCACCATCACACCGGGTATGACAAGCCAGGGTTCCAGCACGCTGCCCCGGGCCGCCCCTCCCATGAGCCCCCGGAACTCCATGCTGAAGAGAAGGCAAAGGAAGAAGGAGCACAAGAGCTCCTGTAGGTGATTTTGGGTTGCCTTTTATATTTCAAACCCATAAACAATAAATACATTTAGCTTAAGTTTCTTAATTGTTTTTGTACTTTTCCTAAAGAGTTTAATTTTAACTGTTTTCTTGATACAACGCAAAATCTCTGATCCAAAACCTAGTGAGCACGATATCCACTAAAATTTGGGTTACTATGGAATTTACGTAAATCTCAAAATTAAGTAAATTAAAGGACCCATTTTGATCAATATGTGTTGGTATAAATGAAATACAAATAGAATTTGTTTTTGCTTTGTCCGCCATCTTGGATGAATTTTTTTCACTAAGCTCAGTGCATTCTGGGACTGCAGGATTTAGAATGCCGGATAAGGTTGCTGCCTAAGGATCAGGCTGATCTCCCTTCATACTGACAGTGCACGTGACACCTTAAAATTCTGCCTAAGTAGGCAGCTTAAGGTTTTGGAACAGAGCTAGCACCTTTACTTGTATACAAAATCTAGTGCGGACAATCTCGTAGTATTCTAAAAATGATACTTCTGAAATATGTCTGTGTTCAGCTGTGTCTTTAGCTTCAAGTTCTGTGGGCCCTGGTGGTCAGATAGTCCACACAGAGTCCAGTGAGATCACTCTGAGAGGAGACCCTCTAAATGGGTTTGGGGTTCAGCTACAAGGTGGAATATTCGCAACGGAGACCCTCTCCGCCCCCCCTCTCATCCGCTTCATAGAGCCTGACAGCTCAGCTGAAAGGTAGGTCTCACTCGGGAATAAACCAGACACACAAATGCTGGTTGTTTCGAACCCGTGTCTCTTATATGGCATGTGCATTATCTACAGCTTTGATGTTACAAATGTGATGGTTTCATTAGATTCCTACATAAAGCATCTACCAAGTAAATAATTGAAAAAAAATATTTTGTCCGTCCCTAAAGTTAGTGGACTAAAATTAAACACACAAATCACAAATATTGTAAAGATGATACTGTAAGTGAGAGGTTGTGTACTTGGTAATTATCAAGCTAGGTATGAATTGATTTTTACCTCTGAATCCAGGTCAAGACACAACAGGGTTTCAACCTTGTCTTTTATCAGCAAAGTATAAGATTAAGATTACACCTTTGAACATATTTAGGGGCTGGAGTGTATCACTTGTGATTTTAAAGGTAGGGTGAGTATGATTTTAGAAGCTATTGGCCTCGTTTCAAAACCTTGTTGCCTGTGTATAGCATTCCAATTCAGACACTTACGAGGTTCCAATCAGTTAGTTTGAAGCCATAAAAAGCAGCTGTTTGTGGGGGCAGTAGACAATCAGTCCAAAACAAGGATTTTATTTTAAAGTTAGAAATTAAATGGATAGTTCACCCAAAAAATCTTCCATGATTTACTCACCCTCATGTCATACCGAACCTGTATGACTTTGTTTCTGAGGAACACAAAAGAAGATATTTTGAAGTATGGTGGTAACAAAACAACAGTGGCACCCAGCGACTGACATTGTATCGACACAAAATCACTGAGACATTTCTCAAAATATCATCTTGTGTTCCACAGAAAAAAAAGGTCATATAGGATTAAAACAACATTACGTTGAATAAACGAAAAAATATTTTTTGGTGAACTATCCCTTTAAGTTTACAAATTTGTGTCACAGCAGTCCAGGGTCTGCTACATGTGGGTCACCTTGTCAAAGTAAACTTGACTTACATTGGTTGGGTAAGCGTTTACCCTATAAAAACCTTCTGTGTAAACCCATTGTGGTTTACCTAACCTTGATGGTTAACCGTCTCCGAGTTACTATATCTGTCTTAAACTGTATGCAGACCAGTGCATGTACAAGTTTCTGTCTGCTTTTGTAGTATAGTGCATGACTCTGTTCTGGTGTGAGATTGTTGTACCATGAAACAGTGATGTAATGTGTGTTGAGCTGGGTTGTACTGTGGCATGGTGTGACATTTACAGTGTTTGGGCTGGAAGGCATTGTGTGTGAGGTCACTTCTACATGTTGTTTCCTACACTCACACAATGCTTGAATAAAACAGAGACATGTACAACAGTTTATAAAATTTATCTTGTTATAATGACACTCATCTTGCATGGCCAGACTTTCGTCAAATGGCATAAACTTATTTTTAATAAGAGCTACTTAGACAGGAAGAGGTTGTGTGTTATATATGTTGTTTGTATGTGTGTGATGTCATCTTTGATGTACACCAACTAACCACAGTTTATTTTGGTTTTACATGTTCTTTCTGAAAAGTGCAGTTTGCAATTAGATTCAGTTTTGTTGTACCACACACAACTTTGCTTCTAGGCAAAATGGTACAAACTTGCCCACCCTGAGTTTTGGTATTAGCCAATCAGGTCAGAGCTCGCCGTTTTAGCAAGCTCTTGATATTTTTATGTGGTCCATGAAGGGACTGTGAGTGTTATGTGGGGATTCTGCTTGAGAGTATATTGATTCTTACAACTAGGCCTTAAAGCAAAAAGGATCATTTTTTTGTTAAAATTCCTAGCAATTTTTCTTACTTTGACCTCATTTTGACTGACAGATGTGGGTTGCTCCAAGTTGGTGACAGAGTTTTGTCCATTAATGGAATCCCTACAGAAGATGGAACGCTGGAAGAGGCCAATCAGCTGCTTCGAGACGCTGCTCTGGCCAATAAGGTTACACTAGAGATTGAGTTTGATGTGGCAGGTTAGTAATTTTCCACCAGGACCACGAATTCGTAAGATTCTATTTAGCTTTAATTTGTATTTAATCAAATATTTGTAACAGTTGCATTTATTTTCGAACTAATAATGCACTATTTGTACTTTATCTTTTGGTTAATGCAGAATCCGTTGTGCCTAGCAGTGGAACTTTCCATGTTAAACTGCAGAAGAAACGAGGAGTAGAGCTGGGCATCACTATCAGCGGTAAGACCTGACAACTGACCCCCGATATTATATCAGTTCTTATGACATCAGTTAAATATATCAAAACATGTCATTCTCTGTAATGTCTGTCATGTGTACAATGTTTTTAATATTATGATAATGCTAAGGTAATTGTAAATACTTTACAACTGAAATACAGCTGTTCTGTCACAGCATCAATTTAAATTACATGTCATTTATCAAGCACATATGATATGAATGACATACTGACACAGTTGTTGAAATTCAATGACAAGCTTGGGCTGCTTTCGAATCATAAATGCAATGTCAACATAATTTCAGGCTTTTTTATTAGCGCCTGAAAGCATGGTGACAAACTCTTCTGTAAATCTGCTCTGTTTGTCATATGCTCGGTATATCAGTTTTTCGGTATATCAGTTTTTCTCATAAAACACGTTCCAGTCCTGACCACCCGATACCTCACGCCTTGTTCACTTCTGAGAACTTTTGCCCAGCTGGCTTCTGTCCACCTGATGTTCCTCTGATAAACACTACGCTATCACGGGCCATTAAACTCATACTTGTGTGCGACTCTATCTGAAAAATCGTAGTTGTGCTTGTTCAGTATTCACAAAGAAGTCTATCCTTCAGACTCTTGTAGTGTCTTAGTGCAGCCCGCTGAACACAAATGTAGCATTTCATTTTATTTTCACTTTGAAAATGACCCATAAAACCAAATAATTCTAACAAAATGTGTTGGGCAAAATCTGGCTATTTTGTCATTCTATATTGTTCTGTTCTGTTGTGTTGGCGTGTTGTATGTTGTGTGTTGTATGTTTTCTGTTATGTTTTATGTCTTATGATATGTTATGTTGATATTATGTTGTATTATTAAATTATGAAAATACTGTGGTACTGTATATATCAAAGTACCATGGGGTATTATGATGTGATGCTATCACTGTGATACAACCACAGTACCTGTTTGTAGGAGATATCTCACTTCTCCTGTGGTGATTTTCAAGAAAAACCTCGGACTCCACTTCACTGATCATTTTTACACTTGAGTTGAATTCCAGAATGTGTCAGTATGTGTTATTCCTTCTGTACGGGAATATTCTCTCTGAACGTCTGCCTCGTGCGCATGCTGGATTCAGATAAGGGTTTTCATTTTTGCTTTGAAACTGTGTGTGTGTGAAGCATACTGAAGTTTTGTGCTGCTGTTGTGTATTACGCTCTTTCAACAGCCAGTAAGAAACCAGGAGAGCCCCTTATCATCTCTGACATTAAAAAAGGCAGCATGGCCCACAGGTAATACAAATGTGTTCATATTAGTCACACAGCTGGAACACAATACAACAAACACTGTAAAATACAGCTGTGAACACAGCAACTCAGATGGACACCATATTAAATGTTTTTTCATATCTGGTATATGATGCAGTCAAAAGAGATGAATGACTTATCCCATTTAAAGGGACAGTTCACCTAAAAATAAAAAAATCAGTCAAAAGCTCTACGCTCAACTTTTTGTTGTTTTAAACTCATTTTACTTTGTAATGTCAGGACAGGGAAAGAAACTGATATTATTCATTATTATTGAATAACATAGACTTCAAAAATGACTACAAAAATGACATATGTAGTCCATGTGACCTATAGCTGTATGTTACCTGTAGAACACCTCCAAATGTAAGTCGTTACTCTCCGAAAATGTTCCCATCTGCCGGACCTCTCAAATCTCAATTGTGTTTATTCAAATTATGTGCGTCTTGCAAAGTTTGATGGCTGATTTCACCATATGTGTATAAACATCTCTGCAATGGCACTTAAAGAAGGCAGAATTTACATTTCTGGGTAATATACACTTATAAAAGGGCCTTATAAAAACAATAGATTTGTATAAAGGTTACATATGTTTTTTGTGTTGATTGAGTGAAAATGCGTCATAACTCTGCACTGCGAGGAAAATATAACGTGCTTTGCAGTCACAGTATGGTTTCGTGTTTGTTTGTGAGACTGAAACTTGTTTCATTGTTGCTTCCTGTAGAACAGGAACCCTGGAGCCTGGAGACAAGCTGCTAGCCATAGATAACATTCGTCTGGAGAACTGCTCCATGGAGGATGCTGTCCAGATCCTGCAGCAGAGCGAGGAACTGGTCAAACTGAAGATACGCAAGGACGAAGATAACTCAGGTGTGTTAGCGTAGAGCGCCAGTCCATTCCCAGTCTCACTAGGATTTGTTTTAACATATAAATGTTATATAAATATTAATATTCTCAATGATGAGTCTCATTAAATTTGTGTAACTAATGAGAAAGGCCAGAAGACGACCTCACTAGGTAAGTTATAGATCATTATTTTTCTCATGAATATAAAGAGATTGAGAAGTATTTAGCATTATGGTACTGAGATTTGTGTAATGTTCTCATACAAATTCACATTACATTATCTTTATGAAAAACACAGGTTATTTAATATTTCAATAATAAATTATTTTATTTTTATTTTGGGTTTTTATGATCTGAACATGAAAGAGTGCTGGAAGCATGTCGGGATGTAATTCTACATCTGACCACCAGGTGTCAGAATACAACTATTTACAAATGCAAATTATACAGCTATAACGAGCAATTTACCAGTTAAATGTTTGGCCACACATACCCTTTACTTTACCCCAGTCTTCAGTTTCACTATTTTCCAAAACAAAAATGTAATATTTATAACAAAATTATAATATTATAACAAAATTATAATAGTGAAGCCATCAAAACTATGAAATAACACTGTTAATTATGTAGTGACTGGCCACTTTAAATTGCTTTTTTTATTTGCAAAAATTTTAGCCTAGACATCTGTGTGTAGGCACAATTATTTAAGCATATAATCATAAACATTTACCTCAAAAGGTTTGTAAGACTACTTCAGTCATGTGTATCCAAACTTTGCCAAGTAATGTATTTTTGTCCATAAAAAATTTCAAATTACACATTTTATTTTGTTGACATGACAGAGATACCGTTTCAACAGTCAACATCTCATCTTTAAGACATTTGCTATGTTGTTAGTAAGGCTCATCCTTTGTATTGAGGAGCAACACATCTGTGGTCAAAATAACCGATGACTCAGAGCTTGTGTCTTATCGTTCCTTTGAAATGAAAATGTGAGTCGATCAGCAGACAGGTCTCCGTGGTGACCTGTTTTCAGCGCCAAGAGCAAATAAAGACAAAATTTCAATGCCGCTTGTGTTTGTATTGTTAAATAATGAATTGAATATCAATAGTTTGTTGATTTCAATGAATGTCTGAGTGTAGCATTTTGTCTGTGTTATTTAAAGTTATAGATTTTTGAAGATGTAGATGAAGGTGTAGCAAAGGGGAACTTGCCTTCTGTTTTAGTTGGTTGCCAGGGCATTGCTAAGCAGTTGTTCTGGGTGGTGTTAAGCATTTAAAGCAGGTTGCTAGAACAATGCTAGGTTGTTGCTAGGGTGCTCTTAATGGTTGCTAGATCCTTACTTGTGAGTCTCGATAGTCTGGTC
The DNA here is from genome assembly GCA_036877575.1 of Botia almorhae. Lineage (NCBI taxonomy): Eukaryota > Metazoa > Chordata > Actinopteri > Cypriniformes > Botiidae > Botia > Botia almorhae. The sequence goes on along the minus strand of JAZGTJ010000764.1, from coordinate 22,578 downwards.
TTTAGATTTGGAGGTTTCCTGGATTTGTCACACTTTTAACATTTGAATTATAAAAACAATAAATCTGAACAATAATCAGCCTCAGCAATAACACTAATAATATTTAACACATCCTGTTCTGTTTAATAGTATCTGTTTGAGTTTTTAGACAATGGTTCTGTGGTTTTTGATTTCACACCTTTGCAGGTTCGAACACAACAGATAGATGAACTGTGGCACACTTAACACATGCAATGAGCCCAAGTCTGTGCAGCCCTCAGCTTCCTCACATTGCTGCAGTCAACCAATAGAATTGACTTAACTTACCCAGCATACAGTGAGCGTCATTAGACCTGATATGAAGTGCTTAACAAAACTGTGAGAGATGTTCATTTTATCTGACCAATAAACACACAAGCACACGATAGTGGATGCAACTTCATGCAAATATGTATGATTACCAGTGCCATAGAAAAACCCAAGTATCTGATATTTGGATGGTTACCGTGGTTCATTGTGTGATCTCAACATGGGTAAATACAAAACAGCTACTTTTAGACCACTGATAGGACTTGAGTCTTTTATGTTTATAGTTATATCATTTTTGACATATTTGTCAGTGCTTTTATCTTAAGGGCTAAAACTCTTTCAAGTGGAAGTGTGCATGTGATTTTAGCTCATTCATTATCACTAACTATTGGACTTCTGACTCTGCTGCCCCAGGTGACTTTCAACAGCTGTTATATGGGGACTAAGAAATAAACGATTTATAACTAGTACTTTTTACTAACAGGATACATTTTGGCTTTTATATAATAAACTCTCCAGCATAAAATTAAATTAACATGAAATGCAGCTACAATGCTTTTATACTAGTATATCTGTATTGTAACAGTCATGTTACCACATTTGACGTCATGTAAAAAAATTGTTTTTGAATTGCTTTATTTTTTTTATACATAATTATTTACCTTATATAAGCAGGAAGTAAACCAGCTCATATAAGTTTGGCTTCCGGAGGTCGATTATTAACATTTTCTGAAGGTTAAGCCTATTTATATATGTGGAAAGTGCCAATCAATTCATTTCACTCTTATTTTCTCTCTCCTCCAGATGAGCAGGAGTCATCAGGCTCCATCATCTACACCGTGGAGCTCAAACGATATGGCGGCCCGCTGGGCATCACCATCTCGGGCACGGAGGAGCCCTTTGACCCCATCATCATCTCGGGTCTGACCAAAAGGGGTCTTGCTGAGAGGTGAGCCCACCAGGTCAGACAGATCCATTCCCTAACCTTTGCACACTGGGTGAGTGTGAAACCTTCAGCTGCCACGGCCAGCTGTGCTACTGCCACAGGCAGCTAACCCTAACCTACTGAGGCATTTCTACCTGTTTAAACCCTAAAAATGATTTTTGTTGGTGTAGCCCAATGTTTCTGAACTGACTAGCTACAAATGTAGCTAGTTAGAGTGTGTACTACAAGAGTCAGACATGCATAGCTCAGCCCATAGTTAAGAATCAGCCATACGTGTGTCATGGTGTCAAGGGTCTGTCTTCTGGCAGGACTGGAGCCATTCACGTTGGAGATCGGATTTTGGCCATCAACAGCGTAAGTCTCAAGGGGAAACCGCTCAGTGAAGCCATACATCTGCTGCAGATGGCAGGAGAAACCGTCACCCTCAAAATCAAAAAACAGACTGACAGTGAGTCATAAACATTGAACACAATCAAATCTGTCTTATAGTTTGCTTTAAATTTGTACAGTGTTTGTTGAGTGTTTTGTCGAGTGCTTATTAATATGCTTATATGCTTTTTAATCTGTACGTGATCTGCATGCACGTTTGTTCTCACTCGGCAGGAAATATCGGACTAAATACAAAGTCTGTATTCACACATCTGACGCGATTGTTTAATTGGCTAATTAGTGGCTTAACTTGATATCGGAATGACAACACTGGCTGTCGTTTCCTTGCAGCAGCTGATGATGAGAAGAAGGATGACGACCTTGAAGATAACGAGCTCAGTGATAATGAGGACGAGATGACAGACTCTCAGAAAACCAGTAAGCTGTCAGAGATTTACTCCACCACCATTCCCAGCGTGGACTCAGCGATGGAATCGTGGGATGGATCGGGAATTGACGCTGGTTACAGCAGCCAAGGTGGGCTTGGCTTGGTTTTACCCAGTATTCACACATTCACTGTAAAATCAACGTATTTGTGTCTTAGAAATAGATGTTTAAAGCTTCTGGTATAAAACTTGTAAAGATGAACTTTACCAAGTTACTGTACTAGTTGCTAGAAGACGTTCTTGCAATCAGCTGTCATGGGCTGCAGGTCACATGACCTTGTCTACACCCCTATCGGTTGCTGCTGTGTCACATCATTGTGTGTTTTCATAAAACTGAACTTTTCTCAACTCTGTATTGTTATCTTAAATAAGCCAGTACTCACTTTTGTCGATTGGGGAATTTGTTGGAAAGATACATTTTCAATGTTTTGTCAGTCCTAATTGAAGTTTGTGATGTTAGTTTATTTACACTCCTAATTATAACCAGTGTTTACACTTAATATAACTAAACCCCACCCACCCCAACCTCTCCAAAGGTGCCTACATCCATCAGGGTGCTGGTATAGCGTTACACCCTCATGAGTGGCGTAGTACCAAGCAGAGGAACAGCACCCCACCTCCCACTCGCCGCAAAAACTACCCCTTCAGTGACGGAGGCTTTAGTGAAGACGACTGGGATAGAGCTGGCGGGTAAGACAAGAACCCACAATCAATGTGGTCAATGATTGTACAATTATTAAAATTTAGCTTCAAATTTAAAGTTACTCATAGTTCACTCAAAAAGGAAAGTTTTGTCATCATTTACTCACTCTCAACATTTTTCAAACCCGTTTAATTTTCATAATTAACTAATTAATGAATTAATTGTACCGAGGAACTGTCCAAAATGTAAGTCACTGTTTTATAAATGTTTTTGCTTCATTTGTGATATAATTAAATAATAATCTCATTTGTTCTTACATACATTTCGAGGACCTTTCTTGTTTATGTCGAGGACCTTTCCTGAGCTTAACAGTCTCAGGCCCAATTTACTTTCATTATATGAAAGAATGTCCAGGATATTCTTAAAAATCCTAATTCTGATTCTGTGTTCAGCAAAATAAAGTCATACTGGTTCATACAATGTGAGTTTGACCAAATGATGACAAAATATTTGTTTTCTTGTGGTAACTAATCTTTTAAATACCAGAACTTCAGCCCTTCTGTTTTTCTCATAAGACTCTCACTGCCTCGCTTTGAGGACCTTCTTAACATGCCAAGGCTGGTGCCAGAGTGCCGGATATCGGTGCCAGCGTAAGTGCCTTTGGCCTCACTCGTTCTAACCTCTGCTTCTGCCGCAGATACGCCAGCCAGGCGCATGCCGACGGTCTCCTGCTGGAGCAGGAGGACAGCTTTTGGTGCCAGGCCCTGGAAGACCTGGAAACATGTGGGCAGTCCGAGCTACTGCGTGAGATTGAGGTAAACAGCTGAAAAAATGAGCTAGTTTGTCAGTTACAAAAGGGTCATTTTGTGAGCCAGTTCAGAGGTCTAAATTGTGAAGTCCCAGAAAAGCATACCAGATCAGCAGCCTGCTGCATTCCTAAAAAAGCCACCATCTGAAATTACCTGACATATGGGCAATTACATCATGTAATCTATATTAAACAGTGTGTCATTAGCTTATTTGCATGACTTCTTTAGCCAATCAGGTGTTGATTTAACAATTCTTAGTGAATACCATATAAAACAGCAACCACTGTATGCTAAGTACTACATGCTGAAACAAAAGTGTGCATTACCCACAATGCAAAGCGCCATCCCCTGGCTATGCAGGCTTGTCTAATTTCATGCCTGCTTGCTCAAAACAATGAGCCCTGCACTTATATAACCGGCTGAGAGGATTTTTGATATTATGGGAAGTGTTTTATCAAAGTTTTTTATGTCAGAGACTCCTGAGGTCAGCCATAAATAATGTGTTTATAATAATAATGCATAACTCATTCACATGCGTTCCCCAGGAAGTTAGTTACATAATAGCTGTATTCGTAGTTGCCTTTGTCTATGCAAAACAGTGTGTAACTTTAAAAAGAACAAATATGATTAAAGAAATAATATATGTAAAGCAGTATTAAAGTATATTTTCTGTTCCACTGAAGAAAGTCTGGGTGAGCATGATTTAAACGGTTATTCTACATATCGTTACATACTCAGTCACTTACTGTATAATGTGTTATCCATCAAAAATCTCAAGTTATGTCATAAATCTATAACATGCGGCCGCTTTCCAACTAATCTGCAACATTTTGTAAGCCGACTGCTATCGAAGTATTTGGGAAGTAGTTTCATGACCAAAGATCTGTGCTGACCCCTGTGTGTCAAGATTTGAGTTCCATTGAATTATAGCTTCAAAGGGCCAGAAATGCCTCCGGTGAACTCCCAATTAACACCAAGAGCACACAGTGGAAATTTCCAGCTCTTTGGAATCAAACCAGACTGGAGCTCATTAAAGGAGAATTGAGGATGTGCTTCATAGCCTCTGGTTAATAGAGTTTCATTGGATGATATGATTAATGAATAGCCAATCAAAATCGTACACAGAAGACCTTGTTGGACCATTGCGGCCAAAAGTTTTTTTCTCACATAACGCATTGTTCAGATACAAGTGAAAGTTTACAAAGTGGCGAGTAAGTGAGAAAGTGGGAAAAGTTCAAAACATAAACCATATTGACAATTGCTTTGATAAATACATTTGAAATGTAAGTACAATGCTCCGCCCCTAAAACGACTTTCCATATTGGATGATGTCACAAATCCCTCTCAGATTTTCTATTCTTCAACCACAATGTAAATTTGTATTTAATGTATTGTATTTTTAGCAGTGATTTTTTATATTAGATAAATTCTTTTCAAACAAATATCACTCTGAAATGTGCCAGATTACAGAAGTGAAACGGCTTTATTGACAGTCAGCAACATTATTGCTGATGACTATTGAAAGAATTTTGTTGTAAATTCTTCCTGTTGCAAAGTTGTCTTGACTTCTACAAGTACATTTTTGTTGGAAACATCAAATATAACTTATAACAAAATATAACAATGGATAATGCTAAACAAAACAGCATTTCGCACACTAAGTCATCTCCATTGACTTTCATTTAAACAAACTGTTATTTTAAACTGTCACAAACTGTTATTTCAAAGGCATCAATAATGACCGGCAGCGCCCTGAGTCTGGGCATAGAAGGTGGAAAGTCTCACGGGGAAACAATCCCTCAGCCCCACCTTAGCCCTCTGCGGAAAGCTCCACACCTTCACAATGAGTCCAAGAATAAGAGCACCCTCCGCATGTCCGAGATGACCTGGGAATCGCGCAGGATCAAAGAAGAGATTCAGGATATCCTGTCACCCACACCGTTAGAACTACACAAGGTGGGCAAACGCTACATCATCTACAAATAACACAACACAGTTCATCCAGAGTGTCCCGCTGTGCTTTCAAGATATGCTGAATGTTTAACAAGCATATTGTACATGTTTTCTGGAGAGTCAGGTAACAAGGACTCATCAGCCTATTTCACACTTGTAGCTTTAGTGGTAAATTACTGGTTAATTACTGTGAAGAGATCTTGGGAGCTTACTGGTAAATTACTGGAAAATCAGTCCTGGCAATTTACAATTAAAAATGACATAATAGGAGGGTTATAAGTGCAGAAACGATTAAAGATTATAGTATAAATTTTATACTATAACTATACTGTACTTTTATAAAATTCTATTTTAAGAAATAGTATATATTATAGTATTTATTGTATAGTGTAAACAGTATACAAATGGCTTTAGAATAACTGTGATTTGATCATATAAATTGAACTGGACCAACTGGTTCATATTAACCACTAGTTAATATGAGATATAAGAACAGCACTGGCCCCAGGGGATGGCAGGAAATTTAGAGGATAGTTTTCTTTCTGTGTTAATTTTGCTGTTGTTTTTCCTGAAGCTGTGTAACAAGAACATTTGTACGTCACACTGAAAGGTGTGCTTTTCCAGGAATTAATTTGTGCAATTCTGTTACAGAAAGTCCAAACCAATAAGTTATGAGTCACACAGATTATTCCAGTCAGCATCTCTGTGGTCTTTTTCCAGTGAAATGTTTTGAGGAATAAAGGAATATTTTAAAGAAACATTCCGTCGCTATTTACACTCCGCTGTGTTGATTACAGTAGGAGAGTTTTTGAAAAATCTTCACATCAATCTTTTCCATACAACAGCAGTGACCACACCTATCCAGCTCCAGAAAGAACAGTGCAACATGAGGGTTCATTTTTGGATGTACTGTTCCTTTAAGACTGTTTAATGGTAACTAAGATGATCTACGGTAAAGAAATTAGCAGAATCCGATTTAGAAGAAAACGGCTTCTTGTTAAATCATTTCAATAATTTTCTGTTTATCAGGTGACGGTGATGAAAGACCCAGAGAGCGATGACTTTGGATTCAGCGTGTCGGACGGTTTCTTGGAAAAGGGTGTTTACGTGAACATGATCAGACCTGAAGGACCAGCGGATCGTGCTGGACTCAAACCCTACGATAGGATCCTCCAGGTGCCCTCAGATACCACGCGATGATTCTACCCACCCCCTCCCCTGATATAGCCATATGATCTGCTCTGCTTGGTTAAATATAAACTTACTCTGACAGAGCATGAGGTAGGACAGCGTCAACAGCGTCAACAGGCCTTTGACTCCGGGAGGACATGATAAGTTAAAAAAAATAATATTTAGCAGGATTGGTGGATCATGTCAGAGGCTGCGTAGCGCCTGTGGTCGCATCTTATAGAACGCCTGTCCTCTTTCTAATCTCTCACTCAGTGCTCGGTGTGGAAGTGATTCAAGGTCTGATAAGATTATCCTTAACAGCTGCGGCAAGTTAACCACAGTGAATAAAAACAACAACACAAGCCAGGGTCTGTTAACCCATGAAGGTTATGGATCCGAGTTGGCCATAAAAATGCTGTGGTGTAGCTTTATTGATTGTGTTCAGTTTCGTACGTCTTAAAATAAAGGTCTTTAAAATGGTCTTGTCAGGGTGGATGGTTTTATGAAGGGCCTATATCATTCCTTAATAACAGAACCCTCTTATGGAGCATGTTGCTCTTTGTTGTGGAACAAACGGTTCTTTAAACTATAAAAGGCAAAAGCTTGTCTCTTGATGAAAAAAATATATTTTTATTATCTCTTTTAACTTTATTTGTGTTTGTTTCATACCTAATACATTTTTTTACTGAACAGGCCCAGATTATGTTCTTTTAGCCAAGTTAGCGTAGTTGCTAATATCACATTTTGTAAAAAATCCAACCATGTGACATCATGTTTGTTAAACCTAATGCTACTGGTTCTGAAATAAAGCAAGTGACACCTGCGAAGTATCCCGGTACAAATATCCTGAATTTCTTTTCCGACAGGTTAACCATGTACGGACAAGAGATTTCGACTGCTGCTTGGCTGTGCCCCTTATCACAGAAGCTGGTGATAAACTTGAGCTGGTCATTAGCCGAAACCCGTTAGCACAGCCGGGTGTCGCCCAGCCCCACGACTGCCATCCCCACTTCACTCCAGCTGGCCATTCTCGTGAACACCAGACCAGCACGCTGGACCTGTGACCATTGAGTAACTCGGACTGTGACCGTATGTCGCAACACAAGGAGCCATGATTCAATGATTTCATTTCTAAACTCTAATAAACTTCAAGATCCAAAATTTAAAAGATTATGTGGAGGGATCGTGTAAACTATACAGTATATTAAAAGATTTTGAGCCAGAATTTTTAGCACAGTACTGGAAAGGATCTAAACCAGTTTTTAAAAATGGAACAAAACAAAATAAAATACATGGACTAATATAAAGCATACTGTACAAGGACTTCACCTCATGTAATGCAAGTGACATTTTGGTTTTCTCTATTTTTTAAGATGACAAAACAGTACTATGTTTACAAAAGAAAAAAGGATTCTGTTGTTGTACATCCCCAATAGACAAAAGATAACGTGTTTGTGTCGTTTTATTCAAGTTTTTAAAAGCAAGTTTTCGTCTCATTTGGTTTCCGTTCATTTTTGTTTTGTTTTATAGACAACAAAAACATACTGTGCCCAAATGTTTACAAAAGAGAAAAAGATTCAGCCTTTAGGAAAGATTCCTGTCAGACTAAAGTTTTTATTTTTTTTGTATTTATGCAGAATGAGAACTCCCGCTACATGCTTTGAAATATTTATTTTAGGAATTTCTTGAGGCATATGTTTTTGTTTCTCACAAACACACACAGTACTACAGTAAACTACCACGTTTCTTTGTCTTTCACTCACATGTGCACTGTGCACTCTGTACAAATCTACAAAAAACACACACAAACTCTTAACAACAACAATGTTCCTTACCGCCTGCTGCTCTATAAACAACATTTCTGTTTGATATCACTAACAATAACTTTATATCCTCTCGTGACAACACCATGTGATGCAACACAATTCCTTTTTCCTATTTTCTATGGGTTTAAAGAGTGTCCCATGACTTTTTAAAAAGCATTACAAGTTATTTTTTAGTTATGTTTTATGTTGTTACGGAAAATCTTATCTAACAAAATCCAAAGCATGAGATGTGCTCTGTTTAAACACATTGACTATAGTTCGCACAGTTTTGAAACCACAGCTGGATAATTTTACGTGATTTTCCCCCATTACAAAATTGGAAAATAATTGGAACCCTTCCTGCACTATGGCAGAAATACAAATAACCAAATACAATTTTTTTTACCAAAATTTTAGCTTTAACTACATTTGTCAAACTCGATTCCTCAGCTCTGTTACCCAAGTTATATTTTTTATGGGAGTTTATGGGAGCCAAACGTTTATCTATAACTACAAACTAACATTTGGTCCCAAGGTAGCTAGCTAACTATAGCTAGCTTCAAAGCTATAGAGTAAGAGCTTAATTCAGGCTAAATTTGAAACTATTATCCGTTACTCTTCCTGGCATGTTGTATTTATTAACTGCATTTCATGTTTGTGTTTATTGTCAAACAATAACAATTAACAAAAATCATGTTTTAAACAGCATTTTAGACATCCAAAATGTTTAGAATTAAATATCTACAAAAATCTGAAGTCAAAAATCAGCTAAAATGTTGAAGATCAGTAAACAATCCACATATAGTGTTAATTTAGTTTGCATTCAATTCAAACCTATTCTTGTATCCATTTTGTGGACAGTGTTATTAGCATTTATTTGCTCAAGACACTTGAACCTGTACTTTCTCAAACATCTGGTGTAAAACAAGAAGTTGACAGTGAGTAAATGCTGACATTGTTGATACATATTTACTTCTCAATATGCACTTCCTTAAATATTCATATATACACTGCAACAATAAAATCTAGATCTGACACGTATCCTATTGACTTTTCGGAATGTTAACTGTAGCTAGGTACTGCAGAACCCCAGCATTCTTCCCCTGGCGTAATTCACCTTATCTTTTAACACCCAACTGTTGCCACAATGTAGCATTCATTTTGTCCTCACACTTGGGTCCTCAAGGGCACGATGTGCACAATAGACGGTCGCCAAGTTGTTATTGGGCACCGCTGCCCAAATTTCACAAATGTTTCCGCTGTGGGCTATTTTGGACATGACGTCCCTTTAAAGCACTTGTAAAGCCATCACATTGTTAACTCATGTTCGGCACTTGCAGGGCCCCCCAGCTGTTAAAAAGGTCACATCTCTGCAGACACAAGGTCCCAGAGTCGGTTAACCTTTACTGAACATTTATCTAGGCGTTTACACATTTATGGTCATTGGTGTGCTGTGTAAAAAATATCTTGAATTTAAAACCAAGGACATGTTGTGATGTTTGGATCGTGGGACGTTGCTGCTGTAATAATCAGTTCACACCCAAAGGCCTGTTAGTGAAGTCTTATGTTTGTTTTCTTTTTATATTAAAAAACTTTTTTCTAATATTAATTTTGAGAATGTTTTGTTCCATTGACGGTTGTTATTTGCCAAAATTTCGACTGATACAGATGGAGGATCATACTAAAATATTCACACTGACTCTATTTTTTATTTACCCCCGTCCCACCTTTATTCACTAGAAAATGACCCACAGGGAGCTCAGCTAATAAAACCACTCTTTGTGTTTTTAAAGTTTCCAAACTTAAACTCTCAGTTCATCTAATCACTGTTAGCAAGAAACAAAAACCAGCTATGTCTTGTGGTTTGTCACAGTCTGCTATGGATTTTGTCTTGCTTTCAGGATTTCCTCCCTTGTGTGTCTTCCCACACTTAAAACTTTATTTTCGAGGTTATTTCTCCGAAGTCCTTGAATGTCCTGTTACACACCAGAACACTAACATGCCTCAGTTATTCATGGATTAGGTGAATTTATTTCCTCACTCTGCTGCCCTTACTTTTAAACCACAAGCAAACTCTATTTGCCAGCTCTGTTTATTTAAACTATTTATTGTTCTACATGTCGTTGAATTCTGAGTCAAACAATCAGAGCCTCTGTTTAGGCCCATCGCATTAAGAGTCTCCCCAAGGCTCACTCCTTGGCCCCTACAAGTTTTTTTACCCCCCCCCCAAACACTGAAACCACCACAACCTTCCTGTCTGTGTTGTAAAACTCTACTAACATAAAATATGTTATTTACTAAAATAAAAATGTTATTTATTGAGATTTCTTTTTTGAAGCCTACATTGTAGTAGAACAAGTTTTGTTTAAAGGTTTCCGCACTGCTGGTCAACGCCAGTGAATAGTGAATGTTTTGGTACCCCATCTTTTGTTTCTACTCTCAAAGAGCAGCTCTTGCTCTGCTTTTCAGAGTTGTTTAAACATGTTGGTGTTCAGTGTTTGTATTTTAACGTGATGTGTACTATTCCAGGAGAAGGACGACAGAGTTCCTTTTATATGTGCAATACTGAGGCCAGAGACAGACTTTTAAAGGATTTTACATTTTATAAAGCTCCAAATGTGTTCATCCCTATGCATTTTGAATTCCTGATTAATGTATGCATTAATATTAATGTGTATTTTTGAATGTGTAATATGAAAGTTCTATTCTCTGTACAGTATTTTTGTATGAGCTGTAAACCTTTGCTGTTTCTGCAGCATATTTGAAGCACAATGGCGACAGCAGAACTGCTAAAAATGAACTGAAAAGGCTGTTCTGACCAGACTGGTGTTGAAACCCATTAGTGTTAAATCCCTTATCAATTAGGGAATGTGCTAATGACATCATTTTCTAAAAACATCAGAATAAAAGAGGTTAAAATTTGCAGCTGTGAGTCATTTGTGCACTGTTTCAATGAAATATGAATTATTGAGAAGCATTATTTTTGGGAACCTGTAGTAATTGGTTTATCAACTGCAAAACATGGTAACTTCAAATGTCTTGCAATTTAATTAACCGCAAATACGTTCTACACGTCACATAATTGGACACAAATAAAACACGAACCAAACAATATTTTGCATAAACTGTTCATAAAATCATTCCTATGTAAATACTTGTTATTATCATTTGATTCAGTACAACAGTTTACATGAAAAAGTCAATGTCAATTACACAATGTGCAAGCACAAAAAGTCCAAAATATGAGATTTTCAAGGCTTTTTAGGTTGCTACACAAGGTTTTTTAGCAATTTTAGACCCTGGGAAGAATGACCCAGTTCCATGACACATCTAATGGAGTCACAATCAACAGCATGTCCTTGCAAAGCATTTACCCTCAGAATGCTTTTTGGGGTTGGGGAACTTTACTTGGTTAGTAAATAGGCTCATTGTCTAAAAGCCTTCAGTAGCACAACTTGGAGCCTAATTTTTCATTTGCCACATAATGCCAACAATTGCCAACAGTCTCCCTCATATCGTATCCAGGAAGTGCAGAGGTAACTTATTATTTGCATGGTTAATACACTGTGTCATATCTATAAGGATCTCATTCAACAAAAGACCTCAGTTTTGTGTGGGTGGTTTGATGGTCACATTAATAGTGTATACTCAAGTGTATACTGTTGTATAGTGTATACTCAAGAAGCCTTCACTTGAAAAATGTTTAATTCTGAAATTATCTAACGGTGCTCTCCAATGTAGGCATCATATAATCTGATATGCCTGTGATTTTAGTCAGTACATGACACTGAACCTAATTGAAATAACTCAATCTGTTGCTATGGTTACCTCCTCAGGTCAACATGAAATTGTCCGAATTGACTGGAATGTATTTCGCACCAGGTAAAAATACACATTTTGACTTTGTAAATATTTATGTTTAATGAACCATTTGCTGTATAAATGGTGTTGTGCTTTTTAAATGCTTAAATTTAACTTCCTGTTTCAGGTGGGGATTGGCTCAAGCCTTAATTAGGGTATGAAGTATCTATGACAAATAAAACAATGTCTTTTGGTTGTCTCTGCAACTCTCCAAACGAATGAATGCGGAGGAGCTTGTGAAAAATGAGAATGTTTGCAAGCTTTCCGCAGCATTTTTACCAAATAGTTTCAGTGTCATTGAGTCAGTTTTGTGGGTGTTAACGTACTGGCATTTTAACAGGATTGTCACAGGACACTAATCCTGTAAAACAGATAAAGAGGCCTTTTTAAAACGATGATTAGAGTCATGAGATGAAAATATAATTCAAAGGTACCGTCCAAAACAGCCTAAAAGAATCTGTTGTTGTGCCTTGAGATGATTTTTGGTTCTGCTAAGAAACAAACTGACCTCAGAGTTCCATAAAAATAAATCTGCTTTTCTTCAATTCATCTGTTGCATTTGTTTCATTTAATTTTTATTTTTTAAGTCACAGTGAGCTGCCAGCAATGCAATATTTGCAGAGTTTCCGCTTTAGATTTGAGACTGCTGAGTCAAGCTAAACATTGTCTTGTCAAATGTCCGGAGGGACAATAAAAACTCATCAAATTAAGGTTTATGACTTCTTGAAGTAACATAGTGTATAGAAAATTTAATAATAACAGTGGTAAGTTTTAAAGTTTTGATGTGAAAAACACCACTTTGATTTCAGGGTGTAATGGGTGTCTTTCAAGCTCTGTTGAGCTGGTTGGGGTGTTCAAACAAACAGCAATAACTAGCAGTCATACAAATTACATATACAGTCTCTGTATATAAAAATGTAATTGGGGAAGGTATTTCACTATTAAAAAAATAACATTTTGTACAGAATAATTAGCATATAAATAAAGAATACTCACAAAACTCAAGTGTTTTTAAAAGATAAATGTTTATTAAGAGATAAAAAGCTTTTTTCTTTTTAGGTACTGTAAAATCTTATTGATACACTTGTTTTTTTACTTACAGATATCCTTAAAAATAAAAAAATAAAAAATTTCTAATCATTTATAAAGGTTATCTCCCGATTTTAAAAACGCTTCCCTTCAGCTGTTCTTCAAAATCAGAAGGATTTAAAGACAGAACAGTGGGAACTCAATCATGTCTCTAGAAAAAGATGAGTTCATGTCAGAACACACCCTAAGACCGGACATTAATTTCTGTATTGCTAAGAAATTGTGCCTCTTTTAACATTTACATTTCATTTTTTAATTGCCGTCAAGCTTTTTAAATAAAGCATCCATACATTACCAAGAGTTCACCATCTCCCTTTTTAACTGGCAGCAGTTCTGTTCAGTTTTACTTGGCCAGAAAAATAATATTGAATCCAATAAATATAATCTATATATTGGCAGCAGTGCTAATCTTTAACTGTAAGATTCACTTTCTAATTTAAATTTAAAACAATATAAATCACAGTGAGTAGAACTGCATTGAGTTTTTTGGTGTTGGTTTAGCATACCAGCTATGGCAGCGTATATTGGCCCCTGTTCATTGTTTCTGGCATCAATCTTATTCTCAATTGAAACATAATTCCACACTTCCAAGTACCAACATTTTGAAAGACAGATGAGGAAAGGAACAACGCATATTGTTCTAGAAAGTATTGCACATTATAGTTCGTAGCAAGCTTTTTTTTGTTGATTAACTGTAATTGTTGAACATATATCAAATACAGTGACTTACTAATACAAAAGGCAAATGTGATCTGAAATAAAAACAAACATCTTAGATTCGATACAAATTAAAAAGAACAAAATAAACAACCCCTGAATCTATGTGGTTTTAAAACCTTATCAGGCAGTTTCACATTCCAACACACCCAAAATAAGCACGGATTTGGTGCCTAATTTAATATTATGATGGGATATTCTTGTGTTTTTATTGAATGAGGGTGACTGATGAATAGGGAGTGCTGACAATCACTCAGCTACATTAAGGCCCTGACTTACTAAGATCCAAATAAAACGCATGAATTTGCTTGTGCAATCTAATGCATTGAGTGTGCACTTGGCCAATGTCACACCTATATTTACACCCCAAATTAATAATATTGTTTTTGCATTGCTCCCACCCTTTATTTTACATTTTGCATTTTTGCATATGGTAACAACTTGACCCACCCCAAATTAATAATATTGTTTTTGCATATGGTAACAACTAGATCATGGAGCTCGCAACACTAAGGTTACACGTTCGAATCCTCAGAGATCACAAATACTGATAAAATGTTTATCTTGAATGCCCCGCATTTCACTTTAAATAAAAGCACCTATCCAGTGCATGAATATGAATGCAATCGTTAATTGATTAGCTTGGACATGTTTGGCATGTGCTAGCAGGTCTGCATATCATTATACACGTAAACTTTTAGTAAATCAGGGCCAAGTTCTCTGTCCTACAGACGGAGCTTAAACACGTCTCCTTTATTAGAAAACAACCAGCTGGTGGAATCTGAATGTCAAGTCGCAATGGCAGGCGGGCTAGTCTTTGTGACTAGTATCTTTTAATGCTAAACATCTCATGAATACGTTACAGGGTAGTGATATCGCTAAGAGTTAGTGTGACATGCATTTCCAAGGTCACAGGCCGTGTCCAGCTCTTGCGACTTCAGAAACAAACGTCCAACAGTTAGACAACATGTACTTAAAGGGTGCACCAAGGTGGAGAACATAGTGTCTTTTGTGTTTAGAGCTTAAACATCACCAGGGCTTCAAGGCCTGATTCTATTGGACAACACAATCTCCAGAGCTTTAAGGCCTGATTCTATTGGACAACACAATCTCCAGGGCTTCAAGGCCTGATTCTATTGGACAACACAATCTCCAGTCTAAACGGTTTAAAGATGTACAATAACACGTAACGCCATTTAATGATACCCCCCCTGCAACATTGAACATTTAACTAGGGAAGAAGATGTGAGTGGATTTATTTTCTTATACCTGGGTAGACCAATGTTATTAAACAATTCATGTTTACTTGCGTTTGCCTGTTTACGGAACCCTTTGTGTTTTTTTCCCATAATTCAACTCTAAAAATAAGCACAGCTCACTTCAATTTCAATATGTACATGATTAACGTTACAACAATAGAACCGTTATAGTTCTACTTTCTGGATACTGTTGCATGTGATCTGTTCTCTCTGTTAACAGCGACAATAATAGTAATATAATAGCATTATAATAAAAATATTAAAAATACAGACAGAAAAAATGTAACTTCCTCTGTAGAAAAAACAAGGACTCCTAGTGCAGATGCGTAGCAATGTAAACCTGGTCCTACGACTATGTCAAAAATTACAGAATATATTTTTTAATATGTGTATATAGAATCACATATATATATAATGGAAAAGCAGGTCATTTGAATCCTCTCACAGAGAGTGTTCACATCATAGTTTCTACGATGGTGTGGGTGGGCTTCATTAAGCCTCCGTTCCAGTTGGGGTCCAGGGGCTGCGCCAGCTCGCTACTTTTAGGTCGGTAGTCTTGGGGGCAAGAACTAGCCCCGCCCCTCACGGGTGCCGCCACAGCTTTGATCCTCTGGAGGGAAAGGTAAATGATCATTGTTAGCTCAGTCATTGATGAGAGATTGGAAAATTGTTCAGCTGAACTTTTACATTGTTTTTGCAAACAAACAAGTAACAAGCTCCAAAGCCTAGAAAGGTGCCTATGTAGACAGCATTTTAAGGCAGAATCATACACTATGCAAAGAAAATCCCAGAATGCATTGCATCACGTCATACTATAATAATGAAACGGAGCTAAATATAAAACATTCTCTATCGTTATCGCTCTCTAGCAATGTGCTAACATCAGAGTCTACTGAAATCGTTTACTCTACTCTGAGCTGCTGCCGCCTATATGTAAAGCATTCCAAATCAACCATTTTGAAGTTTTATGTTAATTAGAACGCAGCCCTAAAACAGAGTTATGTAGACAGCTAATATATAGTGGAAGAGCACTTTAGTTACGGCCAAGCTGCAAAGTCGGTCGCAGAAAATAAACAGGGCTTATTCCTTCCCAAAATAGTGACTCACCTCAATGAGGGGCCCATCCGATTGAATGATTTTGATCACAACCACCATTGGTATGCAGATCATGGACGTAAGTGCGAGGGTCCAGCCGACTCCAATGGACCAATCCGGGTACTCGTAGACCTTGTTGTACCTCAGGGGCGTATACTTAACCAACGAGAAGACAAAGCATCCCTGGAGCAGAAGAGAAACCAGAGGTCACCACAGTGCATCCCAATCCAAGCGCTTTAGGAATCCAACACCATACCATTAAACTTCCGTTTCTGATATATGCAAGCTCTGTTCTCATTGGTTAGTTAATAAACATAACCTAATGAATCCAAATGCTTAAATAGGTAATCTGCTAAAAAAGGGCTGTGAGAAAGACAAATAGCCTTCCAGCTTCAGAAAGGCTATATATGGATATAACATAGGGAAAGGATTTCCTTATTTTCCATTAGCTGTATGGCATTCGGAGGCGAAGTACATTGATGATCTCGTTGAACCTAATCCTACACACGTCCTCAGCTTTCATTCATTCTGTTGGCCGAGCAGATGGTCGCCCCATCTGGAGCTGTTAGAACGAGTTGGGAGTCGGATTTTTGCAGCAAATCCAAAGCGGAAAATCAACTTTTGGGGGAAGGGACAATTCACACAATCTGAAATTGAACTCTAGTCTTTCACGGGATCTCCATATATAATTTTAGGGAGTGTACTGTATTGTTTAAGCACATATTCACTATGAATTTAATAGCCCTGAAATGCTAGTTAGTTGTTAAAAAATACAACTGACACAATGCAACTGCAAATATACTGCAATTATAATTACAGTACAATCAAGCCTCTGTTAGGGACACTACTAATAAGACGACTTACCACACACAGAAGAGGTGTGATCACAGTCCAGCTCCACTTCATCCAGGGATTTGGTCTGTAACCAATCATCTCTTCAATCGCATCGTAGAAATTATCCGCGCCTGTGAGGAGACCAGGTATGTTACATATTCTTATGACTTTTAAGCTCTTTTACATGACCCTGAAGTGTACCTGCACTCTTAGGAAGCTAGTGCATTGGCTCAGTGGCTCAGATATAACATAGTACACCAATGTTTGGAAATGGGCAGAATATTCACTTGTACTGTAACATACTTTTTAGGGGTGGATGGGATGGTTAGAGCTAGAGTTTTAATTATTGGCATAAAGTCTGGTCCACCTTGCAGTTTATTGTAGGAAAGCACCACCCAGTTTGGACGGGCTATATGTGACCAACATGTAAAGCAAGAAATTTCGTTTTGTGGCAGGTTACTCTAAAATTGATAACAACACAGTATTTAGCTATTGCTAAAGTTTATTGTTTAAACAAAATGTCAAGATTACTGCAAGATTATTGTAAATAATACAACTGAAACGTGACTTGGATGATCTTGAGATTATTGAGCAATGTGTGTCAGATGATCAATGGGTGTGTCTTTAAAGGTGGGATATGACAACGGCTAATGACCTGTTCTACTGTAACATGCAGGACAGTATTCTGTATAACATACTGAGTATTGTGTACATTACCAGGAAAGTCCCCTATCATCAAAAATGTCACTGTTTATACTTGCAGCTACCTGCATGAAGCTGTGGTACCGACAGCAGTTCACGGCTCATTTGGGCTTTTAAAAATTAGGGTCATGAAAGCTGGGGACAAAGAGCTTCTGTATGCTTCCACTGAATTGGGCTTAATCATACAGCAAATTTGCTTCTCTCAGCAAATGATCAGTGAATGGAGGTGCTTAACCTTAACTATTAAATAAACATTTTATTTGCAATCCTAAACCTAATTGAAATGGGTTCTTAAGTAACAGTGTTGCTAGTTTTAGCCTAAATTAAACTTAGAGCTTGTTTTATAGGTTTCCATAAATTAAAGAAGTATTTGTTGGTTTATTTTTCTTACAATAATATCGGTAACAGGGTAGACATTTAATCTTTAAACTTTTAAAGCAAATAGTTTGGTAATTTTAAGTCAAATACTTGTTTTCCCCCACCAAATCCAATAGTTCGTACTATCTGTGCTTATATTACTATAAAATATGTAACCCCAATTTGTACCTTATGAGGTCTGCACAATATATGATATATAGAGATGTAGTATTTTCTGTGCACTTATTGTTGGACTTACCATAAACCCAGGCAACTGCAATACATTCAAAGAATGCAACCCATAAAAGACACACGCCACTGGCTGCATAGTAGTCAAAGAGTTGAAACACATACATGCCCCCCTGGAAAAGGAATGACAATGAAGTCAATAGGATATTGCACAAGCTATACACTGCTGTCAAAAAGGCTGCAAGGGCAGCAGAGCTAATATGATCAGAGACTTCTTTTGGTTCAACATAAGAAATTATGTCATGGAAAAAATGAGATGCTGTGTGGCTCAAACTATTAAATAGCATTCCTGGTTTATCACTGTTCCAAAGGCCTAGCAATCATGGGCTCCACATTGACAGGGGCCAAAGGAATCTTAGACGCATTGTCAGGGCAGGACTGGCCTCCTAGTATAGCAATGAGATTCCTCTGTGGAATTGTCACTGTTCTAAGCAGGTCAGGATGTCCATAAAAAGACATGAAAGCTGGAGAGATAAGGTACTACTGGGAGTGGAAACCTTTTCCTTATGGGAAAGATCTCAGGCCCTAGATCTGGCATGAGTGTGGTGAACTGACTCATTACAGGAACGGAGGGTTTGGTTGAGGGCCACATAATATCAAATGACATTGTCACTAATAATCCTAAAAGGAAAACTTATGGTGCCAACATTTTACTAAGCTGCATTTGATACGCTCTCCATTTAGCCAGGAGAATGTAGCTAGTCCAATATGTTAGTGATATGTCGAAAAGTCCAGAGTTAGAATGGTTTACAAATACAAATGTAATATTTCAAAAAAACTACAAAGGGATTTTAATGGGAGTCAGAATTTTTGACTGTTGTACTTACCTCGGTGACCATGGTAAGTCCCAACAGGAAGCTCACAAAACAGACTATAGCTATGAAGATTTCACGCCGATAACCCTTCCGTAGGAAGGATGGATACAGATCCACTAAGGATGTGATCTGCCCTTCCACTTCGACAAACTGGGAAAAGAAAAACAACACGGTCAACCCCGTCTTTCTGAGCTGAGTAAACAGACCAAAAATTTCGATGACATCATCTTGTACACAGAGGCGTATAGAATGTTTCTCTCCAATGAAATCCCTTCTCCACTAACAACACCTTTTAATGACCAGCAATAACAAATTGCAAGTGTTTTTTCAGGGCAGTGACGTGAACTAACAGGCTATTGTCAATACAGTTTATTAGAACTCTAAAGTACTGTAAGCAGTACTGTACACATCAATTTAGCGAAACATGTTTAATTTTACAGTAAAGCACAGCACCCTGGTACAGTGGAAGCTCTGCATGTGGTGGACACTGATTTAGCAGAGTGTTCAATTTCACTGGGCCTGAGAAATGTGATAGTGCCGAACTGCAACTGACCATTAGCTGCCAACAGCGTTTTTCTTTCTGTTTCTCTGTTACTGTTACTATGGTTGCTTTTGTGTACTACAACTTAACTTACGATACTGTTGCGTTTTAAAGATGTCTTTTCACTTACTGTACCAGTAAACCAGAGTGGTGATAACAAACGGCTAAATATGCCACATAATGCATTCAATACGATTAAACGATTTACACATGTTGTAATGTACTAAATTTAGTTTTATTCAATTAATAATGCAGACATTAAATGCATGCTAATACGCACCCTTATCTGTGTACTCAATTCTCAAATTAATCGTGATTCTTTCTCTAAAAATTTTGAATCTGTTATTAAAAATGCAGAATTAACTGCATTCACGGCTGAGCATGTGCATGTACTGAAATGCGACTTATCATGAGATTTTGTCTCCCCTGACTCTGTCACAGTCACTTTTAAATTTTATGGTGCAGATGGTTTGTTTAGGATACATCAGACAATTCATGACAATGTTCTGCTGTTTATTAATTATAAACTAGCGGTCCATTAAACCGTTCAGAATACCAGTTTTTATGGACACTCACCTGACTGTCGAGGCCCAACAGCAGAAGCATGATGAAGAAAAGAACGGCCCAAAACGTAGGCAGTGGCATCATAGACACAGCTTTAGGGTAAGCAATGAAGGCCAAGCCAGGACCTGTTGGGTAGAGAACAGTGGAGGGCACACCATAAGAAAGGTTGGCCATCTGCACACTTTGATCTATGCCGCTGTGGCGCGCTTCATTGACGGCACAGACCAAAACGGAAACATTAAAGAGAAACGGAGCAAGAATCTACATGACAAAGCGATCAAGCCGGGCGAAATCACTGCCAGTGGTTCCATGTCCATCACATTTGTTTCCTCACATTTTCTTGAGAAATTAGCATCATGATGTTAGCTTTGGCTATTTCAAAATCTATACACATTGCAAGATGTTCATTGGCGGAAGGCTAGTTCCCTTGTTTTATGCTACAGTATGCTACAACAACTTGTATAATGTCACAACAACTTCAGACATTCAGAGACAATATACAAAAACCTCCTTGTGCTAAAATTCCAGCAACATTTTAAAATTGTGGAATTAGAGATAACCTGCTTAAGGCATAACAAAACCAAAGAATAAATCAAAACAATGCCTGAAATAACATAGTATCCAAGTACAATCAAATGTGCTTTTTGCAGAGTCAGGTTGCTCCATTCCCAACTAATTTCTCCAAAACTCCAGAATGGGATACACTTCTTCCTGACAAGCTTATTTTTACTTCTTGGCATTCGTAATGTTAAGAAATGAATCCATTAGGATCCCTGCTCAGGATTCTCTATAAACGGTTAGTCCAAATACATTTGTGCTGATTTGTATGGAAGCTGAAGTACAGTTTGAGTTCATGTGTTGTATAAACAAAGTGAAAAGGATGTATGTTTTGTGCACCTCGCTTGAGCCGGACATACTTAGCCCAGTGTGGAGGGCCAAAGCACGAACAGTATAGAAGACTATACATTAAAAATCAAGCAATCCATTAACTCAGCTTGCTCTTCATGAAAAGCTGCTAAGCATGATGAAGAACCACAGGCAAAAATACAACAATTCAAATTTCAAAGAGCCATCTACAGAATTGCCCAACATACTTTACAAGGAAGGAGGAGGAACAATTAGGAACCAACTCTGCGTTAAGAGCTGTTGAGGAACTAAACCCAGAACCTCCAAAACTCCTGTTCAAAAAAGCCTTAATCAAGCCTTTATCTTGATGTTGGCACAAGAATCTTCTTGATTTGCAATAACCTTGTCAACTGTGAAAACCAGCTTGAACAGCACCCAACTCTAAATGCCAAGTTGTCTCATTCCACAGCTGCGTTGGACTTAGGGCTTAATTGTCCCAGTGGCTCCGAGAACATTCTCCCCATAAGGTTCTACAGTTTGTCTGACGAATCCAAGCAAATTCCATTTCCAACCGAGAGACCTTCCACATTATTACTTTATATATTTTAGCTGTTGAATGTCGAAATGCCGTCAGGTTCCAAATCGAGATCGCTCCAAAGCACAATTTTTTAAAATCAAATCTGAGTTCTGGACGTAAATTACTTGTATTGATTCCAGATTGTTTATTGTCAGCGATGCTTGCTGTCGTTTTTTTACTTTAGGGTTGACCAAACGTTTTGGATGTTATTTGCAGCAGCAGTGCCCACCATCACTGCCACTTGACCCTCGTACCTGACTCTGCCACATCGGCTATGTCCACCCCTTGCTCTTGTGCCATGAAGCCCAGGACGGAAAATATTGCGAAGCCAGACACAAAACTGGTAGCGCTGTTGAGGCCTCCAAGCAGCAAACAGTCCCTATGTCACACATATTTCATGGAGTTTGTTAATTAACACAAAGGAACCTACGCTCCCATTTTGCCCGTTCACTGAAATAAGCGCCCCTCCCGCCCCTGGGGTGTCGAAACACACCTGTAGCAGTTGTATTTGTATTTGTTGTAGCTTCCCAGTGACGTCATGGCCCCCAGACAGATGGCATAGGAGAAGAAAATCTGCGTCCCTGCATCAATCCACACCTAGACACAAGACGCCAAACCGTTTGTTGACTGACAACATGAATGG